>JAKSZU010000006.1:161712210-162007210 GCA_026018925.1 Tupaia tana | reverse complement strand
CCAACAGGCCCTTATCATACTGCAATCCTTTTTTCCTTCTATTCTTCATCCCATCAGGATCTGGCCACATGAGTGCACATATACCCATTGTGTTTTCCAAGCCTTTGGAAGCAGAACTCAAACCCTGACTGGCCAAGGGAAAACCTGCTTCCTCTGCACAGCACTTAACTTCAAGGATACGGGGCTGGCCCTCGTGTTCTTTCTTTTTCCCTCCTGTCCTTTAGACTCTTTCAGGGGGGCTATGAGCTCCGTATGTTGGAGGAGGGGCACGAGTAGTTACATAACTATCCCAGTGATGGCAAAACCAGGTTACAAACTTGGGTCTGTCTGATTCCAAAGCCCGCACTCTTTCGATACTATGACTACGGAGAAGAGGAAAGAAAATAATCTCTAGACTTTCCCCCTCCCCTTTCAAAGACAGTTTAGCTTCCCTTAGGCAACCAAGCTTTCTTCTGTAGAGGCCCAAAGATTCTCCCAATGGGAGAGTCCCATTGGTTTGGGAAATTTATTTGAATCTTCCTGGAATGCCTTTCCTGCTCAAAACTGAGCCCTGACTTATGATTTGCCAGTGATGGGGGTTCCTGTTTTGGGCCTGATACCCTTTTGGCTAAGACAACAGGGAAGGAGGCAAGGAAATAAGTGACCCCTAGGTGTGTCCCTACTTTCTAAATTCAACCTCTTATAATCCCATTTTACTTGTTTGGCCTTGCAGAGATTAATACCAAAAAGATTCCAGTTATTCTATATACGAGGGGATCATAGAAAATATCACTCGTCACCATAGCCCTTCAGAGTAGAAGAATACTGCATATTGTAGTCCCTTGGGCCTACCTTTCCATTTTGTTTCTTTCACAGCTGATCCTAGAAATGAGACTCAGATAGCTACATAAGGGGCCAGGAAGTGGTGTGATGGTTAAGGCACTGAACTCCTACATGACTGATCATGGTTCAAGTCCTGGACCTGGTGGCTTGCTTTCTGTCTTCCTGTCTCTCTCTGGTCAGTGCATATGCCTTATTGTAAAATTTTAAAAATAATAATGGGGACCCAGCAGATGGTGTAATGGTTCTGTTTTTGGACTCCCATATAGTCGACTATGGTTCGAGTCCTGGACCCAGCAACTCAAAACTCACACTGGGTGCGTGTACGTGTGTGCCCAAGATTCTGAGAGGAGAATGGAAGAGAAGGGATTGCGGTGTGGCCATCCCCCCTGGGAGGTGACTTCTCACTTTCTGTCTCTTTCTCTGTCTCTCTGGCAAAAGCACATGACCTATAGCAAAAATCTCTCTAAAAACAATAATGATAAATAAAATTGAATAAATAATTCTTTTTAAAAAAGGTAAATGTTCAGAGAGCCACATAAATCTTTATTGAAAAAAGTACAAATCCAGAATAAATATAATAAATTACATTCTTTCCTCAAACAGTTTCCACAAAAATAAATAATCTGCAAATTTCCTATCCCATCTAATAAATACTCAGCTTTGTCATAGGTCAGCACCATCAGTCAGCATCGACAATTTTTCAAATATGCAAGTCCCATTGGCATTAATGGACTCATTAACTTGGCTCACAGTTGTCCTGGGTAATAGATTTGTCTCAGCACTGCTGAGCCGTGGAGGTTTGGGTATCATCCTTACTCTGCTGGTGTTAGGGGCTCAAGGTTGCTGCTCCATGTGCAAAAACCCGGGCAGCTACAGCTACAAAGGCCTGGAGGTTACGAAGAATCTTGAAGCGGAGGAGGAGACGCTGCCATGGCTGGCTAGGACTGGGGCTTGGAATTTGCCGAGTCTCCCGGTGGTAACCCATAGGCTGAAAGGACATGGAACACAGTCAGAGGAGATCCTTAGTCCCCACCCTCCATCTCTGACTCCTATAAGCCCCCATCCTTCAGGCCCCCAGTTCATACCTGTAGAAGTTGGCTAAGGCCCAGGAGGGAGGCATGAAGCTGGCCCACAGGACCATCAGGAAGTAGAGAAGGCTCTCCTGTAAAAATATCTGAGCCCAGCAACTTCTCATAAAATATCAGACCCTGGTGGATCCTTTGCAAGCAGAACTAGGAAGAAAAAAAAAAAGAAAGAAAGATGGATACCCTCTTCCTGCTCTATTCATTGAAAACCCACCCAGGTCTTTGCCATTTGCAGACACAACTTCTGGTTCACCATGGTGCTCAGCCATGTTCCCAGGCCCCTCTCTCTTGTGGCCCAGCCTCATTTTAGTGGTACCTACCTGACTGTTGTCCCTGAGTCCTTGGGGATCACAACCATCCCCACACTGGATATAGGGGACATCATTTGTAGTCTCTTCATCTTCCTCTTCTCTTAGATCCTGGAAGGGAGGAGAGGGTGTGAGGAATGAAGAAATAAAGTAAGAATTTTATTTACCTTTTGGTTTGCTATAGTGTGCATGTGCTTGCTGGAGAAAGAAATAAGGAAAGTGAGAAAGCATCTCCTAAGGAGGAGAGCTGTGCTGCAATCCCTTTTCCTCCATTCTCCTCTTGGGATTTTGAGTACACATGCACATGCATCTGGCATGTTTTTCAAACCATCGAGTCTGGGACTTGAACTGTGAAGGTGGCCATGTAGGATCCAGCCAAGTCAACTCTACACCCCCTGCTGGCCCAATAAAGTAAGTATTTTTAAACCTCCTCTGGACCTTTAGGCCCATGACTCTCTCAGGAACCCTACTTGTCCTCTCTCACTCTCTGATGGCCTCTAACCCTCCAGCTTCCACCCAAGGCTACAGACTTCCATCGCAAGCTTTGAGGGTTTGGAGAAGCTCCCACTGGGCCCCAGGGACTGTCACTCACCGTGTGTCCCACTAGTGGGTGTGCACTCCAGGCCAGCGTGCAGAGCTTCTGTGAGAGCTGCTGGCACTGAGCCCAGGCAGGGCTACTGCCCCCAGGCACAGCCCGGCCATGAGCAGTCCTGGGCGGCAGCAGCAGCAGCAGCAGCAGCAGCACAACTCTGCTCCCCAGCATCTCGTTGCCTGCTTCTCAGATCTGGCAGATTCTATGCCTTGCACAAGTTCTTGTGGAATCTGTGCCCAATTCCTCCGTGTTCCGAGCTTGATTCTCTCTGTTCTGTATGTCTGGCTTGGTTCCCTCTGCTGTTCACCAAGTTTCTGAGCTGCTTCCTGCTATTTTGCTCCCGTTGTTGCCTTCCAGTCTCTTTTTAAGATCCCTGCATTGTAAGGCCCGCCCTTTATACTAGCAGGTGACTCACAGCAGGTGGGATTTCCCTCCCTGCATCATCCCTGCATCATCGCCCTCCATGGGGAGCCCAGGTATACAGCCTCAGTTCCAAGGGAAATGAGTCTTGTGGTTGCTGTGGCTAGAGGTCTGGGATGGGACAGATGTGTAATGCTCTCCAAGAATGGAAATGGCCCAGGGGTTGGGGGTAACGAATATTTAAATTAATCTGGCCTCAAGTTCCTTCCTCTTTAATCTTTCCCTGATCTTTCAGACTCTCAAAGCTATACCTCTACCCAACCCCAAACCTAATTTCCTATCCTTCTTCTGCCTGAGGAAACACCAAAACTGAGAAGCATTCATTCATCTCCCAACAAAATGGTGAGCTCAGTTTTGAATGAAATGTCGCTCTTACTTGATGCCCCCTTTCTAAGAATAAGGAGACCCCTTTTCTCTGTTAGGAAGTGTTATTTTCACTAGGTGATCCAGGTTTCATGGGAAAGAATGGACATAAAGGCACTTGATGAACTATGAAGCAACTAAGATGTTATTGATCCCTCACTTCAGGCCTAACTGTGGAGGCTTGGGGGAAAGGCTGTTTCTTGCAGGGAGAGAGTTATTGACTAAGAACCACCCAATTATTCCTCAAGCATAGTGGCCCATGGTTTCAGTAGTTCTGTGAGATTCAGATGACCTTTTTTCAGAATACCAGTGTAAGTAAGGGCTGAAAGTACAACTTAGACATTCCAGCACCCAGCCCTTACCCTTAGCTAGGAGTTCTAGGTAGATGAAGGTGCACAGTGTCAGTGACCCTGGCCGGTCATTCAGCCTGTTGCATCCATGGGTAAAATCCACTGACGCTGATTTCATCACTCTCCCTGATGCAACATCCAGTGAAACAGCTGAGAGTGTGAGGTTGGGCGTGGGAGCGTAGGGTGGTCCAAAGCTGGGACTGCCCCGACCCCAGCGGAGGGTCCCAGAACAATTTGGACGTCAGGATGAGGCCATGGATGACCACGCAGTTGGCTCCCAAGGCCTCCCTAAGATGCTGACCCTTTTCCTCTGAGAAACTTTACCTCAAAGGAGGTCTCTCTTCATTAGAACTATTCAAAACTGCCCAATGAAACTTCTGGATCCAATATTATTATTCTGTGGTAAATTTACCCTTGGGATGAAACATTTCTAGCATTAGAAAAGTATGTCAGTTTGGGTGAGAAATAGGTTACTTTTCCCTATGTAGGGTGGACACAAGTAGAAAAGGAAATTGGAGGGAAGGGGAATGGGGTGTTTGCCTCACTTGAACATAATGTCTTCATGTTCTCCCCATCTCTGGTCTCTTCTCCCTCCCCCATTCTGGGAGTCCTAAAAGTTAGGGGATGAAAGGTGAAAGGAGGAGGAAGTACAACCCTGGGGAGGTAGTGGGATAAGAGGACAAGGGTGAGTTGGAGGCATGGGGCTCTGCCTCTTTGTTTCACTTCCTGGTGCTGCAGGAGTTGGGTAGGAAGTAGGGTTGGTGGGGCGATTGTGGGACAATCGTGTGGCAGGAACTACTTCCAGGGCCACATATGACCTGGAGCTGCAAGAAGCCCTTGACGTCAACTGGGCCTCAACCGTTATGCAAATCACATTCACAAGACACTCCTAGGCAGGCCTTTCCAGTTGGTTGCCCAGACTCCAAATCCAGTTGAAGTTCCCCCAGGTGGTTAATATGTCCAACTCTCACTTTATGCCAAGTACTTGGACTAAGCACTTTATATATATATATATTTTGGAGAGGTTTTTGCTATAGGGCGCGTGCGCTCGCCAGAAAGACCGACAGCTAGAAAGCGAGAAATCACCCCCTAGGGGGGATAGCCATGCCACAATCCCTTCTCCTCTATTCTCCTCTTGGGATCTTGGGCACGCACGCACACACACCTGGCATGAGTTTAAGCCACCAGGTCCAGGACTCGAACCACGGTCAGCTACATAGGAGTTCAGTGACATAGCCATTACGCTAACTGCTGGTCCCAATGCACTTTATATATATTGACCAATTTTAATTCTCCTAACAATTCTATAAAGTAGGTATTATTACCCCCATGTTACAGATGAGAAGACTGAGGTACAGAGATAAATTATTTGCTCAAGATCACAGAGCTGTCAAGTAGGTAGAATTCCAGTGCCAACAATCCGACTTCAGAGCTTGTGTTTTCTTTCCTTTTTGTTTTCTTGCTAGAGGGTGTGTGCACTTGCCAGAGAGAGAAAGAAAGAGGAGGAAGCACCCCCCCCCCCATGAGAAATGGTCATGCCACAATCCCTTCTCCATCTCACTCTTTCAGAATTTTGGGCATGCACACACATGTGACAGGCTTGTTTCTCAATACATGGGATCTGGGACTAGAACCAAGCAGTTGGCCATATGGAATCTAGCTGCCTTTACCACCCGGCCATAGAGCCAGCTTCAGATCCTACATTCCTTATTTTATTTATTATTTTTTAAGAGTTTTTTTTTCCCCCTTAGGGTACATGTGCTCTTCTGAGAGAGAGAGAGAGAGAGAGAGAGAGAGAGAGAGAGAGAGAGAGAGAAACAGTAAGAGGGAAAATGATAAATCACCCCCCCAGAGGGGATGGCCATACCGCAATTCCTTCATTCTTCTCCTGGGATCTTGGGCATGCATGCACACACACCTGGGAGTTGCAAGCCACCAGGTCTAGGACTTGAACCATGATCAACCATGTGGGAGTCCAGTGATGTAACCACTACACCACCTGCTGGCTCCAGATCCTTCTTTTTTTTATATGTATTTTTTTATTTAACTTAATTTATTTATTCATTTATTTATTTGAATTTGACCAGAGAGGGACAGTGAGAGAGCAAGAGAGAGAGGGAAAGTGGGAAAGCAAGCTGCCAGGTCTGGGACTCGAACCACTGTCGGCCATATGGGAGTCCAGCACCCTTAACCACCATGCCACTTGCTGGCACCCAGATCCTTCATTTTTAATCACCACATTATGTGAATATGTAAAGAGACACAAAAGTATCTGCGACTTATAGAGTCACTTATTTAGCCCTGGAATCTCAGGCTCTGTGACTGTGAAGTCTTTCTTAATCTGAGACATCCATGTGGAGATTTCTCAAAATTTAGTTTAGAATCTCATAAAAAGGTTAAGTCAGGGACCGGTGAGTGCACTGGTGGCTAAGGTGACTGGATTCCATATGGCCAACTGTATAGTTCAAGTCTTGGACTCAGCAGCTTGAAAAGTGAACTGGGAGCATGTGCCTTCAATCTGAAAGGAGAAGGAAAGGGAAGGTACTATAGCATGGCTGTCCTCGCCCAAGGGTGCTTTCTCACTGCTCCTCTCTCCCTCACTGTCTCTCTCCTACAAATGCATATGCCCTGTGGCAAAAATAAAAATAAATAAATAAAATCTGATTCATTTAAGAAACCCTTTGGGGGACCAGCAGGTGGCGTGGTGGTTAAGGTGCTGGACACTCCCACATGGCTGACCACGGTTCAAGTCCTGGACCTGGTAGCTTGCTTTCTCACTTTCCCTCTCTCTCTCTGTCTCTCTCTCTCTCTGGTCAAATTAAAATAAATGAATGAATAAATAAAATTAAATAATAAAATAAATCTTTAAAAAAAAAAAAATAAAGATGGGAACCAGCAGTTAGCGTAATGGCTATGTCGCTGGACTCCCACGTAGTCGACCGCGGTTCGCATCTCGGACCCGGTGGCTTACAACTCACGCCAGGCGCGTGTGCGTGCGTGCCCAAGATCCCGAGAGGAGAATGGAGGAGAAGGGATTGCGGTGTGACCATCCCCCCTGGGGGGTGATTTCTCGCTTTCTGTCTCTATGTCTCTCTCTGTCTGTCTGGCGAGCGCACGCGCCCTATAGCGAAAAACCTCTCCAAAAAATAAAGAAAGAAAGAAAGAAAGAAAGAAAGGAAGGAAGGAAGGAAGGAAGGAAGGAAGGAAGGAAGGAAGGAAGAAAGAAAGAAAGAAAGAAACCAACCCTTTGGGACCAGCAGGTGGTATGATGGTTAAGTGCACTGGACTCCCACATGGCTAACCGTGGTTCGAATCTCAGATCTGGTGGCTTGCTTTCTCACTTTCTTTCTCTCTCTCTGTCCCTCTCTGATCAAATTAAAATAAATAAATTAATTAAATAGATAAAGTTAAATAAAATATTTTAAAAAAGAAACCCTCTGAGTTAAGACAATTTTCTCTTGATGTACGAACACTCAGAATCATGGAAATCTAATTAATTCTGGTGGTTTTTTTTTTTTTTTTTTTTTTTTTTTTTTTTTTTTATGGAGGTCTCTTTTTTGGTCTTATGCCAGTCGGTGAAGAGGGTGAGTAGTTGCTCACCAGTGAGACAGAGAGAGAGAGAAAGAGAGAGAAATCACCCAATGAGTCTGGTCACACAACAATCCTTTCTCCTTCATTTCTCCATCCTGCAGGGATTTTGGGCAGGCTCACAGAGGCAACCTGTTTTTCAAGCTGCCAGGGGGCCCACAGATGGGAACTTGGTTTGGCCATGTGGGATATGGCTCCCTAACCACTAGTCTACTGGGCCAGCTCTATGAAGGTCTATTAGCCTTTCATTGAAAGAAATAAATTTAGGGCCGGAACCACCATCTTCCAGTAATTAACCAAAATGATGAACACAAAGGGAAAGAGGAGAGGCACCCGATATATGAGTTGTTCCTTTGGCGACATATATGCGAATCTACAAGAAAGGTGATATTGTAGACCTTAAGGGAATGGGTACTGTTCAAAAAGGAATGCCCCACAAATGTTACCATGGCAAAACTGGAAGAGTCTACAATGTTACCCAGCATGCTGTTGGCATTGTTGTGAACAAACAAGTTAAGGGCAAGATTCTTGCCAAGAGAATCAATGTGCGTATTGAGCATATTAAACATTCTAAGAGCAGAGACAGCTTCCTAAAACGTGTGAAGGAAAATGACCAGAAAAAGAAAGAAGCCAAAGAGAAAGGGACCTGGGTTCAACTAAAGCGCCAGCCTGCTCCACCCAGAGAAGCACACTTTGTGAGAACCAATGGAAAGGAGCCTGAGCTACTGGAACCTATTCCCTATGAATTCATGGCATGATGGATGTTAAAAATAAACTAATCTGTGGTCTATAAAAAAGAAAGAAAGAAAGAAAGAAATTTAAAACTATATCTTCTTCGAGGGATTTCTTCGCCCAGAGTCACTTTTTATTTTTTTTTAAGAATTATTTTATTTAACTTTATTTTTTTGAAGAATTATTTTATTTGGGGCTGGAGGTGACATGGTGGTTAAGGGCACTGGACTCCCACATGGCCGACTATGGTTTGAGTCCCTAAGCCAGTGGCTTGCTTTCTCACTTCCTCCCTCTCTCTCTCACTTTGTCTCTCTCTGGTCAAATTTAAAGAAATAAATAAATGAATAAATAGAGTTCAATAAAATAATTCTTAAAAAAAAAAAAAAAAAAAAAACAAGAGGGACAGAGCTGGCAGATTGTGTGGTGGTTAAGGGCGCTGGACTCCCACATGGCTGACCATAGTTCAAGGCCCGGAACTGGTGGCTTGTTTTTTCTCTCTCTGTCTGGCTCTGGTCAAATTGACAATAACTATAATGAAAAATAAAACAAAAAGGAAATAGTTTTTAAAAAAGAGGGACAGAGTGAGGAAGTAAGCTGCCAGGTCCAGGACGTAAACCATGGTTGGCATGTGGGAGTTCAGAGCCCTTAACCACCACACCACCTGCCGCCCCTCACCCACCCGGAGTCATTTTTCTGTGGGCCTTAGAAACAGTGATAACAATCAGCTAAACTGCCCTGACGTCTCAGAACCGGACCCATTCCAAAGCAGTTGAAGTTCACATTCCCTAAGAATCGCTTCGAATAATTGCTGACTGTAAATCCACGTATGTTTTGGGAAAGCAGGTATTTCAATTTTCCGTGCTCAGCCTCACTTCCAGCTTCATTGTGGTAGGGGAATTTGACAGCCGGGGTCCTCGGCCATACTGTTCCCTGGGAATATTGCTGGGCCTTTGGGGGAAGGAACAATCGTAGATGGGAATTTTAAATGGATGCCTTAGAATCGTAGAAAACGTGGTCACTTGGACCGTGTCAGAAGTTCGGCTCCCGCTTCCTTTTTTTTCTGTCCCATCTCTAGAAATGATAGGAAATGCCAGAGAGTTTCGGGGGCAAAAGGGTCAGAGGTGGATGAGTGGCTCACAAAAGCACCCCGTGGAAAGAGGGGGTGGACTAGGCCACGCTGGGAATACCCAGCAGTCGATTCCCCGTGCTTTGCCCTTCGCGTCCCTTATTCTAGAGTTTCTAGAACGTAAAAGTTCGGTTTCCAATGCTAGAGGTTATTTTGTTCAAAAAGGTTCAAAAGCGATTAGTTTCACAGCGGCACTCAAGGCTATTTGTCCCCAATGGCAGCCCGTAGCCTTGATTTTGCCCAGCCCCTGCGTCACCCGCCTTACCCCGGAGCCGGCGGTACCTGGCTCCTTCTGATTGGCTTAGACGTGCCCTGACCCCTTCCTGATTGGAAGCGGCGACTGGGAACCAGACGTCCTTCCCGCCGCAGGTTTGGTTGAGCCCGAGTTGCGGGGGAGAACTGGGGAAACTGGAATTTCCCGCGGAGCTGACGACGCTTGCTCTCCCCCTACTCATTTTAATTCCACGCGCTCCAAAATATCCGCCATGGAGAAATCTTGGTAATGACCCATTCCCCGTAAGCATCCCAGGAACACATCTGACCCTTGCCCTAATCCCTCCCCTCCCCGCGACCGAGGGAGAATTCTGGGTAACCGACTTCCCTGGCTCCCCCGGAGAATTCTGGGTAACAAGCTGATTCTGTCGTCTCCCCATACCCCCGCCCCAATGTGGCTAACTGGCCACTTAGGAGAATCCTGGGTAACCATTCAGAGGAGCCTGGGACACTGACTTCTCTAGTTCTCCTGACCCTCCTTCAGCATACCCCTGACCCCAGTTCTGGGAATCAAACACCTTAGATACCTCTGCCAAACCTCACAGCCCCTGCTTCCTTCACCTGATGGTTCATTGCTGAGCTCGGCAAGTGAACATGCCTGAAAAGAAGAGAGGGAGTCGGCTAGATTAGATAGAGGGTGGCAGGGAGTTTGGAGGGCCTAGAGAGCCCGGGACAGCAGTTGACCCCCGTATCTTATTTCCCTCCTGCCTGTTTCATCCTCTGCCTCACGGTCCCAGCCATCCTGCCTGCCTCATTTTCGTCCAGCCCCCATAATCTAGAAGACACTAAGTTTCAGTACCTAGGCCTATCCCTGACTCCGTTTCCTCTTTCCCCTTGCAGGTCAGGATGTTCATTCTAGGCCTACCAGTGCCGTCCTGCTGAAGTTGAGTCAGGCATCTGAAGGGATTGTGCCAAGGGAGGGTGTAACATAAGTCTAATCAGCTGCCATCATCATCATGAACTTTGAGGGTCTGGACCCTGGTCTGGCAGATTTTGCCCCAACCATGCATTCTGCCCTGGACCCTGTACTGGATGCTCACCTGAACCCAAGTCTGCTACAGAATGTGGAGCTGGACCCAGAGGGGGTGGCCTTGGAGGCTCTTCCCGTCCAGGAATCAGTGCACATAATGGAAGGCGTCTACTCCGAATTGCACAGTGTGGTGGCCGAAGTGGGTGTTCCTGTTTCCGTCTCCCACTTTGACTTGCACGAGGAGATGCTATGGGTGGGAAGCCATGGGGTAAGAACCATATTCCTTTGTGAGGGCTGAAAGGAGACATTGGAGCTCTTTATCTGATCTTAGCTCAAGGACAGCTGCTTTGCAGGGAGCCAGACCTGAGTTGAAGTAATGAAAGTTAGCTTGGTCTGTAAGTCAAGCCAAGAGGTGGGGAGCAGAGGAAGAAAATGGACTCCAGGATCCAGGGATGTGTTTCCTAAGAATTTTTTTTCTCAGAAGGCATTTCTGTTTTTGTTTTTTTTTTTAAAGAATAAATTTGTTTTATTTATTATTATTCTTTTTCAATTTGACCAGAGAGAAGGAGAGTGATAAAGCAAGCCACCAGGTCCAGGACTTGAACTGTGGTTGGCCATGTGGGAGCCCAGCACTTTAACCACCATGTTACCTGCTGGCCCCAGAAGGCAGTCCTTTGTGCCTGCGTGCCCATCCATGTTTTGGTTAATCTTGGTAACTGTACCTGTCACTTACTCTGTAGCCATCCAAATCTAATCTCTAATATCCCTCTTCTGTTTCTCACTTTTTTTAAAAGAATTATTTTATTTTTTATTTATTCATTCATTCATGTTTTAATTTTACCAGAAGAAGGGAGGGAGGGAGAGAGGGAGAGAGAGAAAAAAAAGCAAGCCATCAGGTCCAGGACTTGAACCATGGTCAGCCATGTGGGAGTGTCCAGCACCTTAACCACCACTCCACCTGCTGGTCCCTTCTTTTCCACTTTTTGAGTTATAGAATGTTTAGTAAATGTGTCTGCATATCTTACACGGAATCATTTTTTCTGATTGACTTTAATATCTCTTAGAGCAATTGTCAGTGTTAAGTTTTTTAAAAAATGTGTCCATATTGCTGATATGCTGTGAAGCCAAGAGGTTTTGTAAGAAATAATATGCTGTCCTTGTTTTACTAATTTACTTAACATAGGACATGAATTGTTTTTCCATTAGAACGATGAGTTTTTGGGGCCAGCAGGTGGCACTGTGGTTAAGGCACTGGACTTCCATATGGCCAACTGCAATTCGAGTCCTGGACCTGGCAGGTTGCTTTCTCACTTTCCTTCTCTGGCTCTCTCTGGTCAAATTTTAAAAATAATAATAATGATTGGGACAAGCAGATGGCATAATGGCTATGTTGCTGGACTCCCATTTAGTTGACCGTGGTTTGAGTCCTGGACCCAGTGGCTTAAACTCATGCCATGCACATGTGTGTGCGTGCCCAAGATCTAAAAGGAGAACAGGGGAGAAGGGATTGCGGTGTGGCCATCCCCCCTGGGGGGTGATTTCTCACTTTCTGTCTCTCTGTCTCTGTCTTTCTGGCGAGCACACATGCCCTATAGCAAAAATCTCAAGAAAAAAAAAATGATGATGATGAATAAAACTTTTTTAAAAAAGGGATGAATTTATGTGTGTGTGATACATTTAGTTCAGTAGGCAGGTTATACAGATATGCTAGGCACAGGGAATAAAATTGAGTAAAACATAAACTTTGCCTTCGAGAAGTTTACAGGGCAGTGAGGGAAAAAAGATAAGTAAATAGATAATTTCGGGACCAGCAGTTAGTGTAATGGCTATGTCGCTGGACTCCCACGTAGTCGATTGCAGTTTGCGTCCTGGACCCGGTGGCTTAAAACTCACGCCGGGCACGTGTGCGTGCGTGCCCAAGATCCGGAGAGGAGAATGGAGGAGAAGGGATTGCGGTGTGGCCATCCCCCCTGGGGGGCGATTTCTCGCTTTCTGTCTCTCTCTCTCTGTCTGTCTGGCAAGCACACGCGCCCTATAGCAAAAACCTCTCAAAAAAAAAAAAAAGATAATTTCATAGAACAAAGTACCAGTGTGAGAATATGTATTGGGTGCTAGAAAACATGGGGAGGGTCAGAGGATCACCAGGAGGAAGTGACACCTGAATTGAGTCTTAAGAGATGAGTAAGAATCAGGTGAGGGAGAAGGAAAAAAGCTGTGCTGGTATGAATAAACAAAGAGTCCCAGGATATTATGCAGAATGGTAAGTATAGAGTGCAGAAACTATAAGCAATTAGGATTTACTGAATTGGAAGCTGAAGAGGTAGGTATTTATTTATTCAACTATTGTTTTTTTTTAAGTTATTTATTTAGTTTTATTTGTTACTATTATTTTTTAATTTGACCAAAGAGACAGAGAGAGAAAGGGAAAGTGAGGAAATAAGTTACCAGGTCTGGGACTTGAACTACAGTCAGCCTTGTGGGATTCCAGAACCTTAACCACCACACCACCTGCCAGCCAGCCCCTCAACTAGTGGTTTTTTTTTTTTTTTTTTTTTTTTTGAGAGGTTTTTGCTATAGGGCGTGTGCGCTTGCCAGAGAAACGGAGAGAGACAGAGAGACAGAAAGTGAGAAATCACCCCCCCAGGGGGGATGGCCATGCCGCAAACCCTTCTCCTTCATTCTCTTGGGATCTTGGGCACGCATGCACATGTGCCCGGTGTGAGTTTAAGCCACCGGGTCCGGGACTCAAACCGCGGTCTGCTACATGGGAGTCTAGTGGCATAGCCATTATGCTAACTGCTGGCCCCTCAGCTAGTGTTTTTGAGCTACTTAGTAGGTGTTGGAGTCTAGGTTTGTAATAAGCAGTAAAAAAATAATACAACATTTGAAGTGTTGATCAATTAAAAAATTATTATATTTATTCATTCATTTTTTTAAAAAAATTGATCAGAGAGAGACAAGACAGAGAGAGAGAAAATGAGAAAGCAAGCACCAAGTTCAGGACTCAAACTGCAGTCAGCCATGTGGGAGTGTCCAGCATTTTAACCACCATGCCACCTGCTGGTCCCCCCCCCTTTTTTTTTTAAGTTTATGTCATGAGAAAGACAAACCCCCTAACAGGATCTCTTGCCACAATTTTCTCTACAGCCTTGCCAACCAGCTAGGATCATGGAAATGTACATGTACCTGGCATTTATAGGTCAACCCGGAAATTAGACCCCAATCTCCCATATGACTTCCAGCATTGCAGAGTTGTGTTTTACCACTGTCACTACTGCTGGGCCTGATTAGTACTCTAGAAAATATGAGGAGAATGGAGGAGAAAGGATTGCGGTGTGGCCATCTCCCCTGGCGGGGAGTGATTTCTCACTTTCTGTCTCTCTGTCTCTGTCTGTCTGTCTGTCTGTCTGGCGAGCGCACATGCCCTATAGCAAAAACCTCTTCAAAATAAAAAAAAATATATATAGTAGCATGAATGTATTGAAATAACAAAGGGTGGGAGATGCTGCTGTTTTAGTTAGTCAGGAACACTCTCTGAAAAGTCACATTTGAGTAGTGACCTGGATGCGATCCAGGATGTCCATTCTAGGCTCACTAGAAGGGAGAGAAGGAGCCGTGCACATGTCTGAGCAAAGAACATTCTAGAGAATGTCGTATGCTGTGTTTGAAAGAGCTTAGATTTGATCCTTCAGGCCAGTGAAGGGTTTGTTTGTTTGTTTGTTTTTAAGAATTATTTATTTAGTGGGGCCAGTAGGTGGTGTAGTGGATAAGGGCGCTGGATTCCCACATGGCCAACCATGGTTCAAGTCCTGGACCTGGTGGCTTGCTTTCTCACTTTCCCTTTCTCTGTCTCTCTCGTCAAATAAAGAAAAAAATAACAATAACAAATGGAAATAAATAAATAATTCTTTAAAAAAATAATTATTAGTTTAATTTATTCATTCATTTATTTTCATTTGACCAGAGAAAGACACAGGGAGAAGGAAAGTGAGAAAGCAAGCCATCAGGTCCAGGACTCATGGTTGGCCACGTGGAGTGTCCAGTACCTAAACCACCATGCCACCTGCTGACCCCCCCCCCCTTTTTTTTTTAAGAATTATTTATTTAAGATGGGACCAACAGCATAATGGCTGTCACTGGACTCCCATGTAGTCGACCGCGGTCCACATCCCAAACCAGGTGGCTTAAAACTCACACCGGGTGCATGTGCGCACATGCCCAAGATCCCGAGAGGAGAATGGAGGAGAAGGGATTGCGGCGTGGCCATCCCCCCTGGGGGGTGATTTCTCGCTTTCTATCTC
Organism: Tupaia tana; assembly: GCA_026018925.1. Classification (NCBI taxonomy): domain Eukaryota; kingdom Metazoa; phylum Chordata; class Mammalia; order Scandentia; family Tupaiidae; genus Tupaia; species Tupaia tana. The sequence continues at coordinate 161,992,280 of JAKSZU010000006.1, read as the reverse complement.
TCTGTCTCTCTCTCTCTGTCTGGCGAGCGCACGTGCCCTATGGCAAAAACCTCTAAAAAAATTATTTATTTACGGTCCATCTGCTGGTCCCATTATTAATTATTATTAAATTTTCTATTAAATTTTCTATAGAGCACATGCACTACCCAGAGAGAGAGAGAGGGTAAGTGAGAAAGCAAGCTGCCAGGTCTGGGACTTGAACCACAGTAGGTCATATGGGAGTCCAGTGCCTTAACCACCACACCACCTGCTGGACCCCACTGAAGAGTTTTTTTTTTTTTTTTTTTTTTAAGATTTATTTTAATTATATTTATTTTATTTTAGAGAAATTTTTGTTATAGGTCGTGTGCACTCGCCAAAGATACAGAAAGCAAGAAATCACCACCCCAGGGGGGATGGCCATGCTGTAATCCCTTCTCCTCCAGTCTCCTCTTGGGATCTTGGGCACACACACACACTGGCGCGGCATGAGTATTTTTTTTTCTTTGTTTTTTGGAGAGGTTTTTGCTATAGGGCACGTGCGTGCACCAGAAAAAGAGAGACAGAAAGCGAGAAATCACTCCCTGGGGGGATGGCCACGCCGCAATCCCTTCTCCTCCATTCTCCTCTAGGGATCTTGGGCACGCACGCGCACGTGCCTGGCGTGAGTTTAAGCCACCGCGTCTGGGACTCAAACCGCAGTCGACTACATGGGAGTCCAGCAACATAGCCATTGCACTAGCTGCTGGTCCCCCAGCATGAGTTTTAAGTCGCTAGGTCCAGGACTTGAACCGTGGTTGACTGTGAGAGAGTCCAGCGACGTAACCATTGCGCCAACTGCTGGTCCCACTCATACTTACTATTTTTAAAAATTTGCTGTAGGGGGCACCAGCAGGTAGCATGGTGGTTAAGGAGCTGGACACTCCCACACGTTTCGAGTCCCTGACCTGGTGGATTGCTGTAGGGCACACATGCTCATCAGAAAGAGAGAGAGGAAGTGAGAATGCAAGCTACCAGGTTCAGGACTTGAACTGTGGTCAGCTATATGGGAGCCCAGTGCCCTTAACCATCATGCCACCTGCTGGCCCCACTGAAAAGTTTTTATCCAGAATGAAGAGATTTGGTTTGCATTCTAGTGCTGAGGTAGCAGTATAGTTTGATTTAAAGGAGATGGGGCAGGCCCAGATCAGTTTGCAAGCTGCTGTTATGATTCCCATTAAATGTGATGAAGGCTAGGAAAGCACTGTGGATGGGTATACTAGGACAGATATGGTAAAGAAGTGAAATAAATAGAACTTGGACTACCAGATACGTGGTTAATCAAGTGGGTAGATCATATTACCATAGAGAATATAATAAGAATTGAAATGAGATAAAAATACTGAGTTTAATTTAGGATGTAATGAGTTAGAGGTTCTTATGAGTTATCTAAGGAGAAAGGTATTTGGGGGCTGACCCTATAGCCTGTTGGCTAAAGGAGCTGGATCCCACATGGCTGACTGTGGTTCAAATCCTGATTCAGAAGCTTGAAAAACACACCAGGTGTGCATGTGTGTGCTGAGACCCTGACAAGCTAGAGAAATGGAGAAGGGATTGCAGTGTGATCACACCCACTGGGAGGTGTGCATATATGCATGCTCTCTCTCTTTCTCTGTCTCTCTCTGGTGAGCACATGTTCACTCTGGCAATTAAAAAAATGGTATTTTGGGGGCCAGCAGGTGGTGTGGTGCTTAAGGGTACTGGACTCCCACACGGCCGACTGCGGTTCGAGTCTCAGACCTGGTGGCTTGCTTTCTCACTTTCCCTCTTGCTCTCTATCTCACTCTGCCCCTCTCTGGTCAAATTAAAACGAATAAATAAATGAGGTTAAATAAAATAATTCTTTAAAAAAAAAAAATAGTATTTTGGGGCCAGCAGGTAGCATGGTCGCTAAGGCACTAGATTCCTACATGGCCGACCAGGGTTCCCAGACCCAGTGGCTTGAAAATCACACAGGGCACATATCTGTGTGTGCCCAAAATCCTGAAAGGAGAATAGAGATGGGTTTGTGATGTGGAGTGATTTCTCACTTTCCCTCTTTCAGTCTCTGGCAAGCACACACACTCTCTGGCAAAAAACAAACAAACAAACAAACAAACAAAAATTAACAAAGGTATTTGTGTGCATAAATCTGAAGCTTGAATGAACAGTCTGGGAAAGAAAATAGTCATAACTTTTTTTTGGGGGGGGAGAGTGATTTTTACTATAGGGCACATACACTTGCCAGAAAGAGAGAAACAGAGAGACAGAAAGTGAGAAATCACCACCACCCCCCAGGGGGGGGGATGGCCACGCCGCAATCCCTTCTCCTCTTAGGATCTCGGGCATGCATTCACGCGCCCAATGTGAGTTTAAGCCACCAGGTCTGGGACTCGAACCACAGTGACTACATGGGAGTCTAACGACATAGCCATTATGCCATCTGCTGATCCCAAGATTCATAGCTTTAATGAGAATGGCCTAAACCCTGAGAGTAGGTGAGATTAATTATGGAGACGAGAAGGAAAAGATGTTAGGCTAGGAACAGCCATGTTTCAAAAGTGGTCAGAGAAAGGAGAACACATAGGAGAAGGTATGAATTAAGTCAGAAGATAATTCAGGAGTAAATGTCATCACATAACCCGAGAGGAATGAGTCTCACATTCTGTATTCTAGCCTGTGACCCACAGTACCTATTTTCGAGGTGGCTGGTAGAGATTAAGTCTTTTTTTTTTTTTTTAGGAATTATTTACTGGGACCAGCAGTTAGCGTAATAGCTATGTCGCTGGACTCCCATGTAGTCGACCACGGTTTGTGTCCCGGACCCGGTGGCTTAAAACTCACGCTGGGCGCATGTGCGTGCGTGCCCAAGATCCCAAGAGGAGAATGGAGGAGAAGGGATTGAGGCGTGGCCATTCCCTCTGGGGGGTGATTTCTCGCTTTCTGTCTCTCTGTCTGTCTCTGTCTGGCGAGCGCACGCGCCCTATAGCAAAAACCTCTCCCCAAAAAAGAAAAAAAAAAAAAAAGAATTATTTACTTAATTTTATTTATTGTTCTTATTATTTAATTTGACCAGAGAGAGAAAGGGAAAGTGAGAGAGTGTACAACCAAATCTGGGACTTGAACCATGGCCAGCGATGTGGGAGTCCAGCCTTAACCACTGCATTACCTGCCCATGCCAAGGTTAAGTCTTTTTTTTTTTTTGAAAGGTTTTTGCTATAGGGCATGTGCGCTCACCAGAAAGACAGAGAGAGACAGAGACGGAACACGAGAAATCACCTCCTGGGGGGATGACCACGCCGCAGTCCCTTCTCCTCCATTCTCCTCTAGGGATCTTGGGCACGCACTCACACATGCCCGGCATGAATTTAAGCCACCGGGTCTGTACTCAAATCACAGTCAATTACATGGGAGTCCAGCGACGTAGCCATTACACCAACTGCTGGTCCCCCCAAGGCTAAGTCTTGACTGTGAACATAAGAAAGCCAGCTGGCTAGTGGAGGGCTGGACCTATGTCTCTGACCTTCTGAATGCTGTTCTAATCAACAGAGCCATTACCTATTCAGCAGGGTCACTGTGAGGATAAAATGAGGTAGAGTTTATGAAAGTACTTTGTAATGCATTCAACAAATGTTAAGACACTATTATCCAGGCCAGCAGGTGTACAGAGGTTAAGGTGACTGGATCCCACATGACCGACTGCACTGTTCGAGTCCTGGGTCTGGCAGCTTGAAAAACACTGACTGCATGTGCATGTGTGCCCAAAATCCTCACAGGAGAGTGGAGGAGGAGGGGTTGTGGTGTGACCATCCCTCCTGGGGGATGTTTTCTCACTTTCCCACTTTGTCTCTCTGTCTGTCTTCTGCAAGTACATGCACCCTAGACCAATAAATAAATAAATAAAAGACACTATTATCCATGTCTTTGTCACTAACTTTGTCCCTGAGATTGACCCTCCCCTAAACTTATGCCTCAGTTGGTCCTAGCCAAAAAGGCCAGGCAAGAAAAGAGAAGAGCTAAGCAGTGTCCAGTCCCTGACCCATACCTGGCATGGCCCTGCCCCTCTACTCAGGGTTTCTTTGTCATCCTTGTCCCCTGCAGGGCCATGCCACTTCATTTTTTGGCCCAGCCTTGGAGCGCTACTCATCCTTTCAGGTCAATGGCAGTGATGACATTCGGCAGATTCAGAGCCTGGAGAACGGTATCCTTTTTCTCACCAAGAACAACCTCAAGTATATGGCCCGTGGGGGCCTCATTATATTTGATTACCTGTAAGTGGCTTCTCAGCTCTGGGCTGGCAGAAAGGGTCCCCCAACGGGCGAGAAGACGAAAGGATTGGCAGCTCTGACACTCTGGCCTCTTGCCCTTTCTTTCCTACACAGGCTGGACGAGAGTGAGGATATGCACAGTCTCCTGCTGACGGACAGCAGCACTCTGCTTGTTGGTGGACTGCAGAATCATATATTGGAGATTGATCTAAACACTGTCCAGGAGACTCAGAAGGTGCAAGTCTGGGGCAGGAAAGAACCATGTAGGGCCTCAGGTTACCTGGAAGGGGGAGGGTATGCTTGGGCTGGGACTGTACCTGAGGTGTGGGTGTGATCTTTCTGCTCTTTGGTCTGTGAGATGAGTCCTTTTTCTCACTGGTTTCTCCTCTTTCCCTCTCTAGTATGCAGTCGAGATACCTGGAGTCACCATTATGAGACAGACGAACCGCTTCTTCTTCTGTGGCCACACATCTGGCAAGGTGGCTAAGCTCCATTTCTCCTCCTATCACATAGTGGTTCTGTTTCACTAGCTGTCTGACTGGGCTCTGCCTTCTCTCATCTCCAGGGTGTTGTTGGATTGGAGATAAGGGATGAGAGGGTGAATTCACTTCCTTCTCACACATATTGTTAATGATATTACTTTGGAGCCTAACGTTTTCTATCATAGCTAGATACCTTAGGAGCAGAAGGGTAAACGAGAGTTCTCTTCAGGGTCCCTTCCAGCTCTTGTGTTCTCTTGTCCTTTTTTTTTTTTTTTTTGGAGAGAGATTTTTCTGCTATAGGGCACATGTGCTCACTGGAGAGACAGAGAGTGAGAAATCACCGCCAGATGGGATGGCCATACCACAATCCCTTTTCCATTCTCCTCTCAGGATCTTGGACGCACACGTACATGTACCTGGCATGAGGTTTAAGCCTCTGGGTCTAGGACTTGAACTGTGGTCGACCACATTAGAGTCCAGCAATGTAACCATTATGCCACCTGCTGGTCCCTCCCATTTGTATTCTAATTGTCCATTTCCTAGAACTTTAGATCTTTTGGTAGGGACCTCACCAGGTTAGGTAGCTGGCAAGTATTCTTCCTGGTAGGAGTTGTTAGGTAACAGAGTTATCTCTTTTTTAGATTTCCCTGCGAGACCTCCGTACTTTTAAGGTGGAGCATGAGTTTGATGCCTTCTCAGGGAGTCTGTCGGATTTTGATGTGCATGGCAATCTTCTGGCTGCCTGTGGCTTCTCTAGCCGTCTCACAGGCCTGGCCTGTGATCGTTTCCTTAAGGTGTATGATTTGCGCATGATGCGTGCCATCACACCACTCCAAGTACACGTGGATCCTGCCTTCCTGCGCTTCATCCCTACATACACGTCTCGTCTTGCTATCATATCCCAGTCAGGTATGATATATTAATAGGGCTGAGTGGGAGGGACTGATGAATGAAGAGAAACTGGGCACCAGAAGGAGTCTTTTCCCAGAAACTTCTTTGTTGGAGGAAGAAGTAACTTTTCATCAGGATCCCAGAGTTTCACTTGGGTTTGGTCAGAGATTATAGAGCCTTTTATTTTTTTTCTTTTCCTTTTTTTTTTTTTTTAGAGATTTTTGCTATAGGGTGTGTGCACTAGCCACAGAGACAGAGAGAGATAGAGAGACAGAAGGCAAGAAACCCCCGAGAAGGGATGGCCATGCTGCAATCCCTTCTCCTCCATTCTCCTCTCAGGATTTTGGGCACACACACACATGCACCCAGCATGACTTTTAAGTCACCAGATCTGAGGCTTGAACCACAGTCGACTATATGGGAGTCCAATGACATAACCATTATGCCATCTGCTGGTCACATAATAGATCTTTTATTTTCTCCTTGGGTATGAAGAACTCAGAAAACGTAAATATGGAGGAGGCAGAATAACTCAAAATTGTTCTTTGTTGGATTACAACCTGTCCTATGGTTTAAGGAACGACCTCAGATAGCATGCACTCTATCTCTAGACATGGATTTGGGGCCCATCTGGCCTTCATATCGGGTGAGGAAGGTATAAAGGACTTATAGAAAGATGGTTCCCTTTCACCTTCCAGGGCTCAGTGGGCTTCTTCCTCTCCTCTAGGGCAGTGCCAGTTTTGTGAGCCCACAGGCCTGGCCAACCCAGCAGACATCTTTCATGTGAATCCTGTGGGACCTCTGCTAATGACATTTGATGTGTCAGCTAGCAAGCAGGCCCTGGCCTTCGGAGATTCTGAGGGCTGTGTGCACCTATGGACTGATTCCCCTGAGCCTTCATTCAACCCCTACTCCCGTGAGACTGAGTTTGCTTTGCCTTGTCTTGTGGACTCACTGCCTCCTCTGGACTGGAGCCAGGACCTGCTGCCTCTTTCCCTCATCCCTGTCCCGCTTACCACTGACACACTTCTCTCCGATTGGCCTGCTGCCAACGCTGCTCCAGCCCCCAGGTTGTGCCTCACCTCTGGGCCAAAAGGAGGGAGGGAGAAAGGGCCAAGATAGCAGAACTGTCTGGTAGTCGTTATTGTACCACTTGCCCAATTTGTGTCTACCTTTACTTTGGTATTTTCTTTATTTCTTGATCCTCGGGGGCTGAGGAATGGATACCACGACCTTTTAAGCCCTAGAACTATATTGGATTACAGGCGAGCACCACCTGTGGATGCAGAGATTCTGCGCACCATGAAGAAGGTGGGCTTTATTGGTTACGCGCCTAACCCCCGCACCAGGCTGCGCAATCAGGTGTGTTCAGAGGGGAGAAGGTCAGCCCCCACCCCAGCTGCACCCGCTGGCATTTCTTCTTTTTCCTTTACTTGTCTTTGTTTTCAGACAGTTGGTAAACGCTTCTTGGGGCCTGCTGAATTGAAGGAACACTAGATGTTAGGGATGACTCAGAGACATAGAAGATAGGGTTCTTGCTATTAGGAGGTTTGGAATTTGGTCAGGGAATATACAGGAGATGGAAGATATTGAGCTCGGAAGTGGAATATGGGTAATGATAGTAACAGAATATTCAAAAGGCAAGGACTGTTAGTGAAGGTCTCAAGAGACATCTGTTTGAGGGGGACTGTGAGTATACCGGTCTGGCTGGAGCAACTGTTAACAGTATTGGGAAGCAGAAAGGGATTAAAGTTAGGAAGGGCCAGATTGGGAGCTGCAGACACCAGTGTTTAGGGGGAAAAGTGATGGTCTGGAAGCCTCTGGGAGGGTTATTTGGGAGTGGTACACTGGACATAGTGAGTAGAGGGAGACCAGTGTGGAAGCCCTCACAGCTTTCCAGCTGTGATGAAGTAAATGATACCCGTGGAAATAAACAGGAAGCAGTGAGTGTCTTGAGACTGCTATGAGAATAGAAGGTTCGAGGTTTGGTGACTGTAAAGGTGGGGATCATCCAAATATGTTTAAGATGTCCAACAAGGTTAACTCTTTTTAAAAATCCTAGATTCCTTACCGACTCAAGGATTTGGACAATGAATTTGACAGCTTCAGCCAGATCACTGAGTCACCAGTAGGGCGGGAAGAGGAGCCACATCTCCACATGGTTTCTAAGAAATATCGCAAGGTGCTTGGGCCCTGTGAGATGTGGGGAAGCCGCCCTGGGAAGGGAGTCATCATTTAGAAGGGATTGAAGGACTCAGACAAGAGGTCTTCACCTATCATCCTGGAGCCAGGAGAGAGTTTCTGGGAAAAGCTGTGACTTCTGGGAAGATTGGAGGGGCGCTGAGGATAGCATCCTGCTCAGACTCTTTCTACCTCAGGTGACCATCAAATATTCCAAGCTAGGGCTGGAGGACTTCGACTTCAAACACTACAATAAGACCCTGTTTGCTGGATTAGAGCCCCACATCCCCAATGCCTACTGTAACTGCATGGTCCAGGTAAGGGTGGGGAGTCCTGTGATTTGAACATGCCTACTGCCTTTCTTTTTGCCGGTGGTCCCTTACCCCCTATTCTTTCCAGGTTTCCTCAGTCAAGCCCACTTTACCATTGTGTCCTCTGCCATTTTCTCTTGCCTCCACAACCTTCACGTCTGCTCTGTAAGCTACACTGCTTCAGTGGATCCACCAGCTCACTTACCCTCCGTGTCTCCTCCTCTCCATCCCAGTTCTCATGCTCTTCCTTCCAGGTGCTCTATTTCCTGGAACCTGTTCGCTGTCTGATCCAGAATCACCTCTGCCAGAAGGAGTTCTGCCTGGCATGTGAGTTGGGCTTCCTCTTCCACATGTTGGACCTCTCCCGTGGTGACCCTTGCCAGGTCAGTGCCTGAAGACCTGGGACCCCTGAAATGGAAGAGGAGGGGAGGTAGACAGCAGGCAGGGACATCACCATGCAGAGGGACATAGAAGTGAAGATAAGCCTTTTTCATCAACACACTTCCCGGATTCCAGGGCAGTAATTTTCTTCGGGCATTCCGCACCATCCCTGAGGCCTCAGCCCTTGGTCTGATTCTGGCTGACTCAGACGAGGCTTCTGGCAAGGGCAATCTGGCCAGGCTCATTCAGAGGTGGAATCGCTTCATTCTCACCCAACTGCACCAGGATATGCAGGAGCTGGAAGTGCCCCAAGCTTACCGAGGTGCTGGAGGCAGGTATGGAATTGGGACAGGAAAAGTGAAAGCCACCATGATAGCCCCTCTGTGACTTAAAGGGTCTCCTGACTCCCTCAGTTTACATAAATTGCCCTCCCCACCCTTAGCAGCTTTTGCTCATCGGGGGACTCTGTCATCGGGCAGCTGTTCAGCTGTGAGGTGGAGAACTGCAGCCTCTGTCGCTGTGGCAGTGAGACCGTGCGAGCCTCATCCACCCTCCTCTTCACACTCTCCTACCCTGAGGGTAGCAACAGTGGTATACCCTGCCCCTGGTTCAAAGGGCTCCCCTGAATGTCCTTTCATATCAGGAAAGCGGTGGTGGGGGCTAACTGGTAAAGGGGAGAACTGGAGTAAAGCACCTCATTTCCCCTTAGATAAAACCGGGAAGAACTATGACTTTGCTCAGGTGTTGAAGCGAAGCATCTGCCTGGAGCAGAACACGCAGGCCTGGTGTGACAACTGTGAGAAGTACCAGCCCACGGTGAGTGGGTTATTGCACTGGACTAGAGTTCTGCCGTGTTGGGGACTTAGCCAGGGTCTCATCTGGGGCTGGTTGTTTTAGTGCTGCCATCCAGGGATCTCTTGAGGATGGGAAGACCCCAGTTTGCAGATGCAGATCCAGGTTTTACTGTTCCTGTTCAGATTTGTTTTCCCTGTAGACTCCCTGCCATTCCTCATTATTTTGTCCTCTCAGATTCAGACCCGCAACATCCGTCATCTCCCAGATATTCTTGTCATCAATTGTGAGGTGAACAGCTCAAAAGAGGCTGATTTCTGGAGAATGCAGGCTGAGGTAAGGACTAGGCTGGAAGTGGCTTTTAGGAGTACTTTTAGGGACCAGCAGTTAGCGTAATGGCTATGTCGCTGGACTCCCACGTAGTCGACCGCGGTTCGAGTCCCGGACCCGGTGGCTTAAACTCACGCCGGGTGCATGTGCATGCCTGCCCAAGATCCCGAGAGGAGAATGGAGGAGAAGAGATTGCGGTGTGGCCATCCCCTCTGGGGGGTGATTTCTCACTTTCTATCTCTCTGTCTCTGTCTGTCTGGCAAGCGCACGCGCCCTATAGCAAAAACCTCTCCAAAAAAAAAAGAAAGAAAGAAAGAAAAGGAGTACTTTTAGTTTTCTGCCCCTCCTGACCTCTCTATGTGATTATGCTCCTGGGCAAGCAGATGTTTTTCTTCTTTGTGTTGAGGTTGCCTTCAAGATGGCAGTAAAGAAGCATGGTGGGGAAATGTCCAAGAATAAGGAATTCACTTTGGCTGATTGGTAAGTACCATCCTGGAAGTTGTCAAAGGATTGAACTACCCACCAAGTTCCTCTTGTCACTGGCTGGATTTCTTTAGAACCAACTTCCAGTTCTTCTGTCCTAATAGGAAGGAATTAGGGAGTCCAGAAGGTGTGCTGGTGTATCCTTCCATTGAGGACTTGAAGAATGTCTGGCTTCCTTTCTCCATTCGCATGAAGATGACCAAGAACAAAGGGCTGGATGTTTGCAATTGGACTGATGGGAATGAGGTGCAGGTTGTTGAAAAACTGGGAAGGGGGTGGGGAGTAGGGGACAGAGGTGGGGCAGAAGTGAAGCAGCCTGGTGGGAAAGTGGAACTTAGTAGAAGAAAAAGGGAATAAGGGCAAGTATTTATAGTTGCGGGATTTCTCAGAGTGATCCTGTTTAGTTTTAGGAGACACAGAGGGGCTCAGATGGCAATCACCCACCCTGATTCCCCATTCTCCAGACCCCCAACTCCCCGTCCTCTGTCCCCATGCCCCATCCTTCCCCATCCTTAAACTTAGCTTAGCAGCCTGGGTACCCCCCTCACAGTGGGGCCCAGCCAGGGCAGAGGAGGAGCATGGTGTCTATGTGTATGACCTGATGGCTACTGTGGTACACATCCTGGACTCACGCACAGGGGGCAGCCTAGTGGCTCACATCAAAGTTGGAGAGACCTATCACCAGCGCAAGGAGGTGAGTGAGGTGGTACAGGGCAGGGACACTGCTGGGATGGCCACAGTGGAGTCCCAGGCCTGACCTTGAAGGAGGAGTGGTCCAGTCATCACTCTGGCATTAGTTTTTCTCGGTATCTTCACAGGGTGTTACTCACCAGCAGTGGTATCTCTTCAATGATTTTCTTATTGAACCTATTGATAAGGTTAGTTCATCATGTTCCGAAATCCTTTTCATCTCTCTTTTTCTAGCATCCTCATCCAGGGCCCTATAGAATGCCAGGCAGTTTCAGGAGGGAGGGAGTGAGAGCAATACCCAGGAATAAAGTGTTAGCAGAATTACAAAGAGCACCTCAGGGCCAGCAAGTGGCATGGTGGTGGTTTAGGTGCTAGATTCCACATGCCTGACTCTACATTTTGAGTTACAGACCCGGAAGCTTGAAAAACATACTGGGGACATGTGTGTGTGTGTCCAAAATCCTGAGAAGAGAATCCGGAGAAGGGACTGCGGTGTAGCCAACCCTGCCCCCAGAGGGATGATTTCTCACTCTCTCTCTCTTCTCAGCAAGTGCACACACCCTATGGCAAAAATCTAAATAAATAAGATACCACCTGAGTCCTGACCTCTGACTGGGGAATAGTAAAAAGGGGCATTGTATATAGACTACAAGTACTTTCTCTTTTCTTTCTTTCTTTTTTTTTTTTTTTAATAAGTACTTTTTCTTTTCATAGCATGAGGCTGTGCAGTTTGACATGAATTGGAAAGTACCTGCTATCCTTTATTACGTCAAAAGAAATCTCAATTCCAGATACAACCTGAACAGTAAGTGGTACAGAGTAAACATTTTTTTCCCATTACTAACTCATTTAATGTGCCCAAAGTAAACTAAAGTGAGTAGTTTAGCTTGGTCTTTAGAAAAAGGTCTAGGGGGGTCAGCAAGTGGTGTGGTGGTTAAGGCGGCTGGGCTCCCATGTGACTGACTGCGGTTCAAGTCCCAGACCTGGCAGCTTGCTTTCTAACTTTCCTTCTCTTTCTCTGTATCTCTCTGGTCAACTTCAAAAAAATAAAAAATAAAATAATGACAATGGGAGGACCAGCAGGTGACATGGTGGTTAAGGCGCTGGAGACTCCCACATTGCTGACCATGGTTTGAGTCCCGGACCTGGCGGCTTGCTTTCTCACTTTCCTTCTCTCTCTCTCTCTCTCTCTCTCTCTCTCTCTCTCTGTCTCTGGTCAAATTAAAATAAATGAATGGAAGGACCCACAGTTGGTGTAATGGCTATGTTGCTAGACTCCCACGTAGTCGACCGCAGTTTTGTTTTTTTTTTTTTTTTTGCTATAGGGTGTGTGCACTCGCCAGAAAGACAGAGAGAGAGAGAGAGAGAGACAGAAAGGGAGAAATCACCCTCCAGGGGGTATGGCCACGCCGCAATCCCTTCTCCTCTATTCTCCTCTTGGGATCTTTGGCGTGCAGGCACATGTACCCGACATGAGTTTAAGCCACCAGGTCCGGGACTTGAACCACAGTTGACTACATGGGAGTCCAGCAACATAGGCATTACACCAACTGCCGGTCCCGAGTCTAGCCATTCTTTTTCCCAAATGAAGATCTCTCATTTTGGAGATGAGCTCCTTATTAAGTCCTTGTTTGTACTTTTTTTAAAAATTATTTAATTTAATTTAATTAATTAATTTATTTATTTTAATTTGACTATAGAGGGACGGGGGTGAGAGAGAGAAAGAGAGAGAAAGTGAAAAAGCAACCCGCCAGGTCCAGGATTCAAACCATTGTTGGCCATGAGGGAGTCCAGCACCCTTAACCACCATGCCACCTACCAGCTCCTCTGTTTGTACTTTTAAACTATCGTTTTTCTCTAACCTAATTTTCCTGGATTTTCTAAACCAGGGTTCTTACTTTTTTCACTGTTGGCTTTCTATTTTATTCATAGCATATTTATTTTTACTGCCAGAGGGCACATGTTCTCATCTGAGACAAAGAGAGAGAGAGAGAGAGAAAGCATCCCACAGTGGGGTGCCATCATGGCACAATCCTTTCTCCATTTCTTTATTCTGTCAGGACCTCCTTGGACATGCATGCACAGGTGCTCAGTGTGCCCCTTGAGCTGCCAGGGCCAAGATTTGAACCACATGGTTGGTCCTGTGGTTCTGGCTCCCTCAATTGCTAGGCTGTGGAGCCATTCCTCTTAGCATATTTCTTTCTTTTTCTTTTTTTAAGTTTTTTTTATAGGTGCATGCACCCACCAGAGAGAGAAAGAGGGAAAATTCACCCCCTCATGGGAGGTGGCCACACCACAGTACCTTTTATTCTCCTTTCAGGATCTTAGGCACACAGACACAGTATGCCCAGCATGACTCTCAAACCCTTTGGTCCAGGACTCAAACTGCATAGTCAGCCATGTGGGATCCAGCACCTTTACCTCTATGCCACCTGCTGGCCCTGTTTTTTTTTTTTTTTTTTTCGTATTTAGCATATGTCTTTTTTTATTATTTTTTTAAATTAATTAATTAATTTATTTATTTATTTTTAAAATCTGACCAGAGAGAGACAGAGGGTTCTCACCCTCTCGAGAGAGGAAGTGAGAAAGCAAGCCACCAGATTCAAGACTCAAACCCTGGTCGGCCATGTGGGAGTATCCAGCGTCTTAACCACCATGCCACCTGCTGGTCCCAGTATTTAGCACATGTCTTGATAATTTTCTGATATGACCTGCTCTAACTGCTCCATTCATCACATGTGATCTTTATACTTACATGCTTTGATTCTTGAAGGATCATAGTGTAATATTTGATCAGCCACACTGGGTTTCTCTCCCCTAGTCACTTCCCTGTCTCCAGCACTCTGTCCTCTGTATTCTCCCTACCAGTCAAGAACCCTATTGAGGCAAGTGTCCTACTGGCTGAAGCCTCACTGGCACGGAAGCAGCGGAAAACACATACCACCTTTATTCCACTTATGCTGAATGAGATGCCACAGGTTGGGGACCTGGTCGGCCTGGATGCTGAGTTTGTCACCCTTAATGAGGTAACCAAGACCAAAAGGATGAGGCATTAGAACATAACTCTGAGGATGTTAGAAGTTGTTAGCATTTCTCTGATTTCCTTATTAACTCTTCTCATATAGGAGGAAGCCGAGTTACGCAGTGATGGTACCAAGTCTACCATTAAACCAAGCCAGATGTCAGTAGCAAGGATTACCTGTGTTCGGGGCCAGGGACCCAATGAGGGTATCCCTTTCATTGATGACTACATCTCTACCCAGGAACAGGTACAAGGATATGGAGGTACAAGTGAGATAGACGCCACACTTATGTAGAGTGCTTAGAAACCCAGAAAAGAGTGGTAAGGGAAGATTCTGCACCTCATTTTCTTCATGACTTGTCCTTTTCTCTGTTCCTAGGTGGTGGATTACCTGACTCAGTATTCAGGGATAAAGCCAGGAGACCTCGATGCCAAAATTTCATCCAAGCACCTAACAACTCTCAAGTCTACCTATTTAAAGCTTCGATTTCTCATTGACATTGGAGTCAAGTTTGTGGGTCATGGCCTACAGAAGGATTTCCGGGTCATCAACCTCATGGTTCGGGCAGGACTCTTTTTTAAGAGTTTTCTTTTGAGGATGAGCCTTCCGGGTATACATTGTGATTTGAAGAATAAGAATTTAGGGATCTTCTACCTTACGGCACCCCATTCTTTTATTTCTGCCAGGTCCCCAAAGACCAAGTCCTTGACACTGTCTACCTGTTCCACATGCCCCGAAAACGAATGATTTCCCTACGATTCCTTGCTTGGTACTTTCTGGGTGAGTTCCTCTGCCTTGCAGGACTTTGGTGCTTAAAAGCAGGAAATGTGGGGCCAGCAGGTGGTACAGTGGTTAAGGTGCTAAACTTCCACTTGACTGACCACGGATTGAGTCCAGGCTCCTGCAGCTTAAAACTCAGGCCAGGCGTGTGTCCATATGTGCCCAAGATTCCGGGAGGAGAGGGATTGTGGCATGGCCATCCCACCAGGGGATGATTTCTCTTTCTCTCTCTGTCTCTCTGGTGAGAAGAGATTTTAAGAGATTTTTGCACCCTATAGCAAAAATCTCTTAAAAACAAAAAGGGACCAGCAGATGGCGTAATGGTTATGTCACTGGACTCCCACATAGTTGACTGTGGTTCAAGGCCTAGACTGGCTGGCATAAGACTCATGCTGGGTGCATGTGTATGTGTGCCCAAAGTGCTGAGAGGAGAATGGAGAAGGGATTGCACTGTGGCCATTCCTGGGGGTGATTTCTTGCTTTCTGTCTCTCTGTCTCTCTGGCAAGCATATGTGCCCTGTAGCAAAAAAAAAGGAAAAGTGGAACCAGCTGGTGGCATGATGGTTAAGGTGCTGGATTCCCACATGGCTGACTGTGGTTTAAGTCTTGGACCTGGTTGCTTGAAAATCATGCTAGGTGGGACCAACAGATGATTAGTGGTTATGTCACTGGACTCCCACTAGCCAACTGCAGTTTGAGTCCTGGACCAAGTGGCTTAAATCTCACACTAGGCATGTGTTTGTGCATGCCCAAAATCCCAAGAGAAGAATGGAGAAGAGATTGCAGTGTGGCTATCCCCCTGGGGGGTTGATTTCTCACTTTCTGTTTCTCTGTGTGGTGAGCGCACATGCCCTATCCCAAAAATGTCTCTTAAAAAAGAAAAAAAAAGAAAATCATACTAGGCACATGTACATGCATGTTCAAAATCCTAAGGAGAGAATAGGGGAGAAGGGATTGCTGTGTGGTTATCCCCCTGGGAGTTGATTTCTCACTTTCCCTCTCTCTGTCTTTGGAGAGTGCAGGTGTACATCCTATGCCAAAACCTAAAAAATAGAGGCAGGAAAAGTAAGAGAGAGTAAAGAGGATCTTGAGTTAGTGATGAGAGTCACTAATGGATTGAATTATCTTCAGTATCCCTTCTGTTTAGTAGAGAAGGTGTTTGACACTTTCCCTTAAGAGCAGTCAGGTTGTTTTGTCATCATTTTCTGGTGGTCGGGGGTGAGAGTAGAAGAACATATTATTTTGCTAGGTCCCAACCTATTCCACTTCTTCTTAACTCCAGACCTGAAGATTCAGGGGGAGACCCATGACAGTATTGAGGATGCCCGCACAGCCCTTCAGCTCTACCGGAAGTATTTGGAACTAAGCAAGAATGGCACTGAGCCTGAGTCTTTCCACAAGGTGCTCAAGGGTCTTTACGAGAAGGGCCGCAAAATGGACTGGAAGGTGCCAGAGCCTGAGGGCCAGACAAGTCCCAAGAGTAAGGCCTGGGATGGGACAAAAGAAATAGGACTGAGTGGATTTTGATCGCATATATTGAGACTGTAGCTACCATAGTGATGGTGATGATATAACAATACCATTCCTACCTTATATTTTTAAAGCATGAAACAGTTTACAAACCACTCAGTCCTCCACTTGGTGAAGTATATTTTATTATTGAAACTTTCCATTGGTTCTATAACCTTTTCTTGCCCAGCTCTGCAATGTTAGGAGGTCTGTATCTTCTTTTTTTTGCATTTTTCCTTCATATGTATAAAAAGGTGTTCTTTTCGCCACTGCCTTCAGAGTCATGCTTTTGATTTTGTCTCTGACAGATGCAGCTCTCTTCTCCTCAGTGCTGGCACGTTGACCTACCCGCTCCCAAAAAAATCACTGTCCTCTCCCTTCAGTGTTCTGTGGCCCCAGAACTGGGAGGTGGCTTCCCAAGTTGGCTGTACCCTGTCCACTTCCAGAATTGGACCTGCTCAGGGTCTACAGATGGTGCTATTAATAGAACTAGAATGCAGCAGAATTGTTGCAGAGATTATAAGGGCCAAATTCCTTCTCCATCTTTTGCAAAAACAGTGGGCCAGAAACAATCTAAAATGGACCCAGATGGAAAGGAATTAGTATTCTAGTAATTTCCTCAGTGATTACTATGCAGGCAAAGAAGCTCTTGGAACCAAAACTCTTTTTCTAGCTGGCTAGGAACTGAAGTCCTGGATAGACACAGCAGATAGAGCAGTGATTAAGACAACTCAGTCTCCCAACTGCTTGAGGGATGCTGGAAGAGGGCCAGCATGTAGAATCTCAGTGGCTCAAGCAAACCAGTTTTGCCGACACTGTTGCCAAAAGGGCCTTTGGGTCCTTGACAAAGCTTGGCTACTATATTAATTTATGTCTGCTGAGAACTAAGAAACATCAGTCTTCCATCCACTCTCCTCTCCCATGTTTTGTTATTTTTTAAGAATTTTGTTTTAAACTGCATGTTTTATCAAATAAAAACAAAAATACAGTCATCTATGTCATTAGAGAACTTCCAGCGTGGGTTTCTGTGACTTCAGCCCTCCTTTCTTTGGTTTGCCTTCCTGGTACATGACAAAACTAAGGTTGTGTTCAAATCCCCACCTAGAGGGGTCAGGAGGTGGTGCAACAGTAATGCCACTGAACCCACATGGGAAAGACCTTGGTTCCTCCGGGACCTCCCTGAGCCCATTGGGTGCATGTGTACCTGTGACCCAGACTGGCTGAGATGGGGTGGATTGGGGGGCTGGGACCCTTCGGGGATGCCCTTCTATGTGTTTCATGGAATGAAAAAAAAGTCCCTATCAGACCAGCAGTTAGCGTAATGGCTATGTCGCTGGACTCCCACGTAGTCGACAGTGGTTTGAGTTCCGGACCTGGTGGCTTAAACTCACACTGGGCGCGTGTGCATGCGTGCCCAAGATCCTAAGAGGAGAATGGAGGAGAAGGGATTGTGGTGTGACCATCCCCTCTGGGGGATGATTTCTCGCTCTCTATCTCTGTCTCTGTCTGTCTGGTGAGCGCAGGCACCCTATAGCAAAAACCTCTCCAAAAAAAGTCCCTGTCTAGGGACCAGCAGTTGGCATAATGGCTATGTCGCTGGACTCCCATGTAGTCGACAACGGTTCAAATCCCGGACCCAGTGGTTTAAACTCAAGCCAGACGTGTGTGCGTGCGTGCCCAAGACCCCTGAAGGAGAATGGAAGAGAAGGGATTGCAGCATGACCATCCCCTCTGGGGGATGATTTCTCGCTTTCTATATCTCTCTGTCTTTTCTGGCCAGTGCATGTGCCCTATAGCAAAAATCCCACCCCACCCCCCCCAAAAAAAAATAAGTCCCCACCTAAAAATAAAGGTAAAGCTCTGAAATAGAACATTACCGCTATGGAGGTTTATATGATTTTGCCTTTTCCTGGACGATACTAGGTTTGTGCTTTAGCAAGCTAGTGCCCTAACAGATTGAAGATTTTATACTATTTATTTCGTTAAGTGGTAAGCTGACAAACTACTGATCCAAATGTAGCCTAAGACCTGTAGCTACTGGTAAAGGATCTAGCTGTTGTTGCGGTGCTTCTTGGGATACGTAGTTTCCCCTCATCGAAACCTGCTCATTGGCTACCAGCACACCTATCTTTTGGAAGGTGCTCGCCCACCTAGACCAAGCCTCGTGCGCTTTTGCACGCCCACATACGCCCCGCCCCGGGCTCTGCCCTCACTGGAGGCCACGCCTATTCTGCTGACCCCTCGGTGGTCACGTGGAGCTGTCCGCCACGCAAGTCTGGGTCCTTCTGCGATCCTGCGGGGTCCTAGCTGCCGCGGAGCTGCTCCTAATTTGCCTGTTCGCGCGAGAATTTGGAGGGACGGGTTTGGGGTCGGTGTGTGACAGGGGCTTGCTCGGCAGTGTACCTGAATCCGGAGTAGGAGCCACTTAGGGTCTGAGGATCGGGCAATCG
Organism: Tupaia tana; assembly: GCA_026018925.1. Taxonomy (NCBI): domain Eukaryota; kingdom Metazoa; phylum Chordata; class Mammalia; order Scandentia; family Tupaiidae; genus Tupaia; species Tupaia tana. Next base: position 161,973,712 of record JAKSZU010000006.1, on the reverse strand, counting down.
CCGGGGCACCCCGGGTCTGGAAAGCGCCATAGCGCTCTGGAGAAGCCGGGACAGCCCAGCTCTCCCGCAGCCAGGTGTTAGGGTCGAGAGCTACCGAGACCAAAGTGAGAATTCAGACGTCTTCCAGCGCCTGGGCCACAACGGCGGCCCTGGGAGCAGAGGTGGGACCGATGCGGTGGCGGAGACAATGGGCGCTAAGGGCTGGGGATGCACTGGAGCGAAAGCAATGGCGGAGTCCTTAGAAAGGGGGCTGGTCCGCATGGGCAGTCTCACAGGCTGGACGTGGGGTGCAGAGTCCACATAGGCCCTAATTATTGACTGCTGTCCTCGCCGGCCTCCTGGCCTGATTGCAGGCGCCTTGCCGCAGCTCTGCTGTGCCTGTCCTCGTGTAATTGACAGCCTTGCCCTGTAGCCGCCACATAGGCTGGTGAGCCGTAGGCATCCAGTGTTAAGGTACCGACGTTTAGGATCTCACCTATCGACGTAGTTTCTGGGATGGAGCCCCAAGCCCTGAGCTCGAGCTCCCAACCACCACCTTGGGGAATTGGGGTCTTCAAGCGCCGAGAGAGCCCCTTTGTGTCCCAGCGGTTTCCTAGAAAGTAAAGCGTTGTCACTCTGAGGCCCTTCAAGGCCTTGGAATGAGGAGTAGGGGGGTAGAGGAAATGGAATCGGCTCCTTAGACCTATGTTTTATTCCCACTCAAACCCAAACCCAGGTGGAGCGACCCCACTACGCTAAAGATGAAAGGCTGGGGTTGGCTGGCCCTGCTTTTGGGGGCCCTGCTGGGAACTGCCTGGGCTCGGAGGAGCCAGGATCTACACTGTGGAGGTAAAGGCACAAAGAGAAGTGGGAGGAAGCAGAGCCTTGGGAGGATAAATGGAAATCCCTGGATTGATCACATTCTCGCACCGCCCTACCCTCTCCTCTGCCCTATCCACCGCATCCCCATTCTCTTCCCTTACACTAGCTTGCAGGGCTCTGGTGGATGAACTGGAGTGGGAAATTGCCCAAGTGGATCCCAAGAAGACTATTCAGATGGGATCTTTCCGGATCAATCCAGATGGCAGCCAGTCAGTAGTGGAGGTAACTGTTACTGCTTCCCCAAATAGAGAGCAAACTCTGGCTTTGTATGAGAACTCAACCAATTAAGAAGGAACTTGGTTTAACAGACATGAAGAAAACTAACCCCAAAAGAAAGATAAAATCATTTTTTGAGAGATTTTTGCTATAGGACAAATGTGCTTAACAAAAAGACAGAAGAGAGAAGTTACCCTCCCAGGGGGATGACCACACCACAGTCCCTTCTCCTTCATTCTCCTCTTGGGGTTTTGGGCACCCACCACATGTGCCCAGTATGAGTGCTTTTTTCTTTTAAGAATTATTTAATTTTTTATTTAAAAAAGTAATTATTTATTTTTATTTATTCATTCATCTATTTTAATTTAACTAGAGAGAGACACAGAAAGGGAAAGTGAGAAAGCAAGCCACCAGGTCTGGGACTTGAACTGCATTTGGCCATGTGGGAGTCCAGTACCCTTAACCATACACCACCTGCCGGCCCCTATTTATTTATTTTATTTTATTTTTTCTTTTTTTGGAGACATTTTTGCTAAAGGGCACGTGCACTCGCCAGAAAGACATAGACAGACAGAGAGACAGAAAGCGAGAAATCACCCCCTGGGGGGATGGCCACACCGCAATCCCTTCTCCATTCTCTTGGGATCTTGGGCACGCATGCACACACACCCAGCATGAGTTTAAGCCGCCGGGTCCAGGACTCGAACCGCAGGTGACTACATGGGAGTCCAGCATAGCCATTACGCTAACTGCTGGTCCCTTTATTTTAATTTTTTGACCAGAGAGGGACAGAGTGAGAGACAGAGGGAAGGTGAGAAGGTAAACTGCCAGGTCTGGGACTCTTAACTGTTGGTTGGCCATGTGGAGTCCAGCATCCTTAACTTTCCTCCCCCTTCCCCAGTTTTAAGCAGATGACAGTGTTGCCATCTGCTGGTCCCAAGACAAAATAATTTTAAAAAGGAAAAAAGAGCAAAAATTAGAAGAAAAGGAGGAAACAAAACAACACTTAGAGATATCTTAAAGATTGGCCTCGGGCTAGCCTCTGGCATGGAGGTTAAGGCAGCTGGATCTCACATGGCCAATGGCATGGTTCAAGTCCCAAAACCTGTGGCTTGAAAAACCTGCTGGGTGTGTGTGTGTGTGCCCCAAATCCTAAGTGAAAATTGAGGAGAAAGGACTGTGGCATGGCCATCCCCCCAGGGGGTAATTTCTTGTTTTTGCCCCCTCCCCACGTAACCTATAGCAAAATTTTGAAAACAAAAAAGATCTTATCCTTGTAATTAGAAATTTTGTTTTAGTTGAAAACATGATACACATATGCAGGGGCTGGCAGATGGCATGGTGGTTAAGCCACTGGACTCCCACATGACCAATCATGGTTCAAGTCCCAGACCTGGTGTCTTGCTTTCCCACTTTCTCTCTTTCCCTGTGTCTCTCTCTGGTCAAATGAAAGATGATAATGGTAAATCAAATCAAATAAATAATTATTTTTACAAAAAGAAAACATAATGTACATATGTAAAGCTGTACCTAATGAGCAGTATATAAAGAAATGGTAAGGCTGTGATGATCAGGAAGTGCTTCAGTAGTTATGCCGAAAGCCCACACTACCTTCTTAATGTGCTGCTACAGAGAGCAGGTATTAGCAGGTTTTGTTACAAAATAAATCATTACCTTTTTTTTTAAAGATATTATTTAACTTTATTTATTTATTTTAATTTGACCTGACAGGGACAGAGAGAGAGAGAGAAAGTGAGAAAGCAAGCCGCCAGGTCCAGGACTCGAACCCTGGTCGGCCATGTGGGAGTCCAGCACCCTTAACCACCACGCCACCTGCCGGCCCCAATAAATCATTACCTTTATTCATAAGGTTTGAGAGACTTCAAAGGAAAAGAATATAGTTGATTAGGGTTAATCAACTAGCTTATTTCTTAGAATTGTATGAGATAAGATCATATATTTGAAATTTCCTTGAAACTATACAAATAAATCGTTATTGTTTTTAATTAGGGAAGGCTTTCTAGAATAGGTTGGTTGAGCTAGATTTGGAAAGATATGAAAGTAAAGATATAAATTACTAATGTCCAGAGGTAAAAAAGAATGACCCCAGGCTGAGGACATTTCTAGGTGCCTTATGCCCGCTCAGAGGCCCACCTCACAGAGCTGCTAGAGGAGGTGTGTGACCGGATGAAGGAGTACGGGGAGCAGATTGATCCTTCCACACACCGCAAGAACTATGTACGTGTCGTGAGCCGGAATGGAGACTCCAGTGAATTGGACCTACAGGGCATCCGAATCGATTCAGATATCAGTGGCACCCTCAAGTTTGCGGTGAGCTGTGGGAATGGGTTCTTGGAAACTAAGAGGGTTGTTGGAGGGCCCCACTAGGAAGTCAAGTTAGTGTCTGGAATCCAAAGAGAGGAGGCTCTCTGGAAGTGGAGGTAAGAGGCATCTTCTGGCTGCACGGTCACTTGTTTCTCCCTTGGGTTGGCAGTGTGAGAGCATTGTGGAGGAATATGAGGACGAACTTATTGAATTCTTTTCCCGAGAGGCTGACAATGTTAAAGACAAACTTTGTAGTAAGCGAACAGGTAAGCTGCCCCGATTTTCTCTCAGTTCTCACAGCCCTGTAACATGTAACCCCCACCACCACCCTGGACATCCTTCCATTTCCCTTGGCTTAGAGATTTGGGTTATTCTTCTCCATTCTCTTTCTGTCAGCCTTCAGATTTTGTGGCTCTCTGACCTGAGATATAGGGGAGAAGGCTGCAAAAGTGCTTTTTATAAGCATATTCTCCAAAGAACAGTTGTTGGTAATGTGTTGCCAGACTAGTTTTGGGTATTCTGATATTGGCATATCTCGGTAAAAGTGGTATTTTCCTTCACATTGTTGTGTTATTTGCAGATCTATGTGACCATGCCCTGCACATATCACATGATGAACTATGATCCACTGGAGCAGCCCTGACCAGCTTGATAGATCACCCCCAGGAGGGGAAGATGGTGGCAATGCCTTTTATATTATGTTTTTATTGAAATGAACTGGAAAAAAAAAAATGAAATCAAAAGTACAAACTGTGTTGTCTTTTTGTGCCTGGGATCATCCCTTGCATTAGACTTGAAGATAGGGATGGCAGACAGGAAAGAAAACCGAGTGGAAGGAAGTTTGGGGATTGGTGTAGCACGAAGGTAGGAGGGCCCTGCGCCTTTAATTCTTTTACTTTCTGAGATTCTGCCCTATTCATGAACTAGAAAAGTATTTATTCAGTGCCCACTCAATACAGTGTGTTTAGAGTCTAATTATGAGAAAAGAGGATGCTCTACAAATAAGCAGAACATAAGTAAGTGTATGGCATTATAGGATTCTAGAAATTCCTTGTTTTCGTGTTGATGAAACATAAAGTAAAACAGGGCTTGGTCTTGTAGGAAATAATGGACATGCATTATTCTTCCCTTCCTGTCCTTCCAGATGGAGGGACCAGCAAGAGCAGTGACAGAAAGGGGAAAATGGATGTGACCAACTCAGCTGAAAAATAAGGGCTTTATCGGATAGGGACAGATGAGGTAAGGAATATTATTTAATGTAAGGCCTTGTCTGCTAGCCTAAGCTTTTAGATTTAATGCCCATAGCGATAATAAAGCGTACCTTTCGCCACTGTAAAACCAGACTCTTAAGCCTGTTCCAACTTTCTGTGTGTAGAGATTCTGTACTGGAACATAAAGACGAAAACCTAAAGGATACCTTCTTTTGGAAACTTCTTAAACACCCTCATCATGAGATATGGCTGTGTCAGGGTTTGGAATGAAACAGCCATGTCCCAGGAATGCCTCAAGGAGGGAATGCATCTCAAACAATTTTTAAATTACAGCCTTTTTGGATCTAGAGGGACCTTGGAGGTCATCAAAAAAGTCATGACGCATTTTTACATAGAAAACCAGAAAGATATGTCACGACTTTGTTGTTGTTGTTGTTAGAGATTTTTTGCTATACAGTGTGTGCTCTCACTGGAGAGACAGAAAGACAGAGACAAAGTGAGAAATCAGCCCCCGGGGGAATGGCCACGCTGTAGTCGCTTTTCCTCCGTTCTCCTCTTGGGACCCTGGACAAACATGCACACACGCCTGGCATAAGTTTCAGGTTGCGAGGTCCAGGATTCAAAACGTGGTTGATCATGTGGGTGTCTAGCAACATAACCATTATGCCATTTGCTGCCTCCCCCTTTTTTTCAAGAGATTTTTTTTCATGACTTTTCAGGTGACCCAATAGTTCACCTCTGCCCCGTTTACAGATAAGGAAACTGAGACCCAGACGAGTCACTGTTCTAGAAATTGTATTAGTAAAGGCAAAAGTAGATATATAAGCTAATTTTCCTAAGTGCTAATCTGATCTAATTCAGCTCTTAAGTCCTTTTTTCTCTTACCTTTACTAAGCCTGACACATAGAATGAATGTATTCAACAAAACTTGTGTACTACAAATCCCTATGAAATCTGACACATTAACTTAGAGCAAGCACTATTAGAAGTATGAGGGATGGGGACCAGCAGGGTGGCGTGGTGACCAAGGCATTGGACACTCCCACATGGCCAACCGCGGTTCGTGTCCTGGGCCTGGTGGCTTGCTTTCTCACTTTCCCTCTCCTTCTTTCTCTCTCTTTCTGTGTGTGTGTGTGTGTGTCTCTCTCTGGTCAAATTAAAATAAAGAAATGAATAAATTTAAAAAAAAAGTACAAGGGAGACTACTCATAGGAAACTTGGAACTGTTTTAATTTGCAAAATAAATTATTCACAAACTTTGATAAAGTAAATTAATGTTAATTAGCTTCAAATTACTTGTGACACACCTCACTGGTTTGTCAAGGTACAATTAAGAACTCTTCAGGTGGGGGCTAGGGGCCAGCAGCTGATGTAGTGGTTAAGGTACTGAACTCCCACATGACTGATTGCTGTTTGAGTCCCAGACCCAGATGCTTGAAACACACCAGGTATATGTGTATGTGTGCCCAAAATCCTGAGAGGAGAATGGAGGAGAAGGGATTGTAACGTGGCCATCCCCTTGGGGGGTGATTTCTCACTTTCTGTCTGTGTCTCTGGTGAGCACATGCATCCTATAAGCAAAAACACTCTCCTAGACAAACAAACAAAAGAACTCTCCAGGTTGAGAGTCTTTGCCCATTATAATACACAGGGATATACCCTATATAGAAAAGGGTAGAAGTTATCTTTTTAACTTGATTCTCAAAGGTTATATAAACACTTCGCGTATATTTTTTTTCTGCTTTGTAGGTATATAATCCTGGGCAAATTGTTCCGAACCCAGTTCACTCAGCTGTAAAACAAAGGTAGTTAAAACCTGCTTTGAGAGTTATGACAAAATTTAAAGTCATTAATGTAAAATCTCAGTAACTCTGCAGTCTAATGCCAACCAACACTAGATTCTATTATTACTGGAATGAAGGAGCTATACTAAGCACTGAGGTCCCTTTGGGATCTGGGGAAATGTCTTTGAAATGACATTTCACGGACCTGGGGCTTTTCTCATGGATCATGCAGCCTGAGCAGGTGAGCTTACCTTGTACATGGCTGTGTGTGCTGGTGGGGCTCTTGTACATTTGCCCGGGTGTGTGTGATGGGATTCTGTGTCAGGTTTTTACAGTATGGAAGCAGAAAATGACTGAGGGCATTATTATTCATCAGCAAGGTTTTTTTTTTTTTTTTTTTTAACATTTAACAGGCATTTTTTTTTTTTTAAAACAATTCACTCTGACAATATAGCTCTCTTAATTCATACCACAAGGAATCCATAAATTTATTTGACCCTTTCTGGGGGCTCACTATAACAAATTATTCTTTCTTTTTTTTTTTTTTTTTTTTTTTGGAGAGGTTTTTGCTATAGGGCACATGCGCTCGCCAGACAGAGAGAGACAGAGAGACAGAAAGCGAGAAATCACCCCCCAGGGGGGATGGCCACAATCCCTTCTCCTCCATTCTCCTCTCGGGATCTTGGGCACGCACGCACACGTGCCCAGCGTGAGTTTAAGCCACCGGGTCCGGGATGCGAACTGTGGTTGACTACGTGGGAGTCCAGCGACATAGCCATTACGCCAACTGCTGGTCCCTATAACAAATTATTCTAGCCCATTATTTAGTTTAAGTTTTGTTTGTTTCTTGCCACAGGGCACGTGCACTCGCCAGAGACAGAGACAATGAGAGAGAAAGTGAGAAATCATCCCCCCGAGGGGATGGTCACACTGCAATCCTTTCCCTTCTGTTCTCCTCCTTGGATTTGGGGTACACACACACACACACACACACACCTGGCATGATTTTCAAACCACCAGGTCTGGGGACTCGAACCATGGTCAGCCATGTGGGAGTCTAGTACCTTAACTACCACGCCTCCTGATGGCCCTGGTAAACTCTTCTTTTTTTTTTTAAGAATATTTATTTAATTTTATTTATTATTACTACTTTTTAATTTGACCAGAGAAAGAAAGGGAAAGTGAGAAAGCAAGCTGCCAGATCTGGGACTCAAACCAGTCAACCAAGTGGGAGTCCAGCACCTTAACCATCCGCTGGCCCCAAAATTCTTTCTGCTGGCCCCAGAATTCATTTTTTTTTTTTAAATATAATTACTTATTTTATTTATTCATTCATTTATTTTAATTTGACCAGAGAGAGACAGAGAGAGAGAAAGATTGAGAAAGCAAGCTGCCAGGTCCGGGACTCAAACCGTGGTCAGCCATGTGGGAGTGTCCAGCACCTTAACCACCACGCCACCTGCTGGTCCCAGAATTCATTTTTTTTTTGAGAGACTTGCCTTAGGGTGTGTGTGCTTGTCAGAGAGAGACAGAGACACTAGAGGGAAAGTGAGAAATCACTCCCCAGGGAGATGGCTATGCCATAGTCCCTTCTCCTCCATTCTCCTCCCAGGATCTTAGACAGTCATGTACAGGCACCCAGTGTGATCTTCAAGCCAACAGGTTTGGGACTTGAACTGCGGTTGGCCATATGGGAGCCCTGTGATGTAACTGCTACACTATATGCTAGTCCCTAGGACTTTTTTAAAAAAGATTTTTCCCCTTTGTTCATGGTACTGTGTGTGAATGCGTGTATCGGAGAGCTAGAGGAGCATACTTCACAGGGTATGATTGTGCCATGTCCCCCTTCCTCTAGGCCTCCAGCCCATCACCTGTGCCCTTGTGTATGTGCCTGGCATGTTTCAGGTTGACAAGCTGGGGATTCAAACTACAGTCACAATGTGGCATCAATTTATCTTGAGCAGCACATGACTGCTGTGCCACAGAGTGGCCCCAAGCATGTAACTCCTAACCTTGCAAATCTGATTATACTTTTTTTTTTTTTGCTGCAGGGTACATGCACTTGCCAGAGAAAACGGGGAAAGATAAAGGGAAAATGAGAAATGACATCCCAGTAGGGATGGATCACACCACAATCCTTTCTCCTCCATTCTTCTCTCAGGATTTGAGGCATGCACACACATGCTCCCAGCATGTTTTTTAAGCCACTGGGTCCAGGACTTGAACCATGCAGTCACCCATGTGGGAATAAGCCACCTTAGCCACCATGCCACCTGTTGGCCCTAATTACACTTTAAACTTTAGATGCCTTCTAGATTAGTTTATCTGTCTGTCTGTCTGTCTGTCTATCTATCTATCTATCTATCTATCTATCTATTTATCTATCTATCTACCTAACATATTTATTTTTATTTGTTATTATTTTTTAATTTTATGACAGAGGGAGAGAGAAAAAGTGAGAGCAAGCTGCCAGGTCCAAGACTCGAACCATGGTTGGCCATGTGGGAGTCCAGCACCTTAACCGCCATGCCACCTGCTGGCCCCAGTTTATCAGTGTATGTATGTGTGTGTGTGTATGTGTGTGTATATACATATACATACATATATATATGTATAGACATATATATATATATGTATGTATATATATGTATATATGTATACGGGATTTTTTTGAGAAGTTTTTGCTATAGGGCACATGCGCTTGCTACAAAGACAGAGAGAGACAGAGAAACAGAAAGTGAGAAATCACCACCCCCCTGGGTGGGGGGTGGTCACATCACAATCCCTTCTCCTCCATTCTCCTCTAGGGATCTTGGGCATGCATGCACATGTGCCCAGCTTGAGTTTAAGCCACCGGACCCGGGACTTGAACCGTGATCGACTACATGGGAGACCAGCAATATAGCCATTCACCAACTGCTGGTCCCTTATCAGTATACTTTTAAAAATTATTATTATTGGGGTCAGCAGGTGACATGGTGGTTAAGATGCCAGACTCCCACATGGTTGACCCTGGTTCGAGTCCCGGACTTGGTGGCTTCCTTTTTCATTTATCCTTTCCCTATCTCTCTGTCTCTTTCTCTCTGTTCAAATAAAAAAATAATAATAACAGATGGAATTAAATAAATCAATATTTTTTAAAAATTTATTATTATTGGGCTGGCAGGTGGTGTGGTTAAGGACACTGGACTCCCACATGGCCAACTGCAGTTTGAGTCCCAGACCTGGTGGCTTGTTTTCTCACTTTCACTCTCTCTCTTTCTCACTCTGTCTCTCTGGTCAAATTTTAATAAGGAGATAAAAAAATTAAGGGACTGGCAGGTGGCATAGTGGTTAAGGGTGCTGGACTCTCCCACATGGCCGACTATGGTTTGAGTCCTGCACCTGGCAGCTTGCTTTCTCACTTTTCCCCTCTCTTTCTTTCTGTCTCTCTCACTCTGTCCTTCTCTGGTCAAATTAAAATAATTAATTAATTAATCAAAAGTTAAATAAGTTTTTTTTTGTAGAGTTTTTTTTTTTTTTTTTTTTTTTTTTTTGCTATAGGGCGCATGCGCTCCCCAGACAGACAGAGAGAGACAGAGAGACAGAAAGCGAGAAATCGCCCCTCTCAGGGGGGATGGCCACGCAGCAATCCCTTTTCCTCCATTCTCCTCTCGGGATCTTGGGCACGCACGCACACGCACCCGGCGTGAGTTTTAAGTCACCGGGTACGGGACGTGAACCGCGGTCGACTACGTGGGAGTCCAGCGACATAGCCATTATGCTAACTGCTGGTCCCAATAAAATAATTCTTTAAAAAATTTTTAAAAAGTAAGTCTTAGGGCCAACAGATGGCGTAATGGTTACGTTACTGGACTTCCATGTAGTCAACCATGGTTTGAGTCCTGGACCCGGTGACTTAAACTCACACTAGGCACATGTGCATGCTTGCCCAAAGTCCTGAGAAGAGAATAGAGGAGAAGGAATTGCGGCGTGGTCATCCCCCCCAGGAGGTGATTTCTCACTATCTCTCTGTCTCTCTGATGAGCACATGCACCCTATTAGTAAAAATTTCTCTTAAAAAACAAAAATCAGGGGCTGGCAGGTGGCGTGGTAGTTAAGGACGCTGGACTCCCACATGGCTGACCATGGTTCAAGTCCTGGACCTGGCAGCTTGCTTTCTCACTTTCTCTCTCTCTCTCTGCTCTCTCTCTCTTTTTTCTTTCTCTCTTGCTCTGTCCCTCTCTGGTCAAATTAAAATAAATAAATAAAGTTAAATAAAATAATTTTTAAAAAAGAATTTAAAAAAAAAATCAGGAACCAGCAGTTAGCGTAATGGCTATGTCACTGAAGTCGACTGCAGTTTGAGACCCGGACCCGGTGGCTTAAACTCACGCCAGACACGTGTGCGTGCATGCCCAAGATCCTGAGAGGAGAGTGGAGAAGGGATTGTAGTGTGGCCATCCCCGCTGGGGGGTAAGTTCTGGCTTTCTGTCTCTCTGTCTCTCTCTGTCTTTTTGGTAAGCGCACGCACCCTATAGCAAAAGCCTCTTCCCCCCCCCCAAAAAAAAAAATCAGGCTGGCAGGTGGCATGGTGGTTATAGGGGCTGGACTCCTACATGGCCAACCACGGTTCTAGTCCTGGACCTGGTGGCTTATTTTCTTACTTTTCCTCTCGCTCTCGCTCTCACTCTGTCCCTCTCTGGTCAAATTAAAATAAATAAATAAACAAACAAGCAAACAAACAAACTTAAAAAAAAAAAACCAGGGCCGGCAGGTGGCATGGTGGTTAAGGGCTCTGGATTTCCACATGGCCGACCGCAGTTTGAGTCCCAAACCTGGTGGCTTGCTTTCTCACTCTCTCTCTCACACTTTGTCCCTCTTTGGGCAAATAAAAATTAATTAATTAAAAAAGAAAATTAAAAGAAGTCTTGGTGGGGCCAGCAGGTGGCATGGTGGTTAAGGTGCTTGTCTCCCACATGGATGACTGCAGTTTGAGTCCCGGACCAGGCGATTTGCTTTTTCACTTTCCCTTTCTCTCTTTGGTCAAATTAAAAAATAATAATAATAAAATTAAATAATTATTTTTAAAAAGTAAAAAGTTTTGGGGCCAGCAGGTGGCATAATGGGTAAGGTGCTGAATTCCCACATGGTCGACTGCAATTCAGGTCCCAGGTGTGTTGGCTTCAAAATCATGCTGGGCACATGTGCATGCTTGCCCAAGATTCCAAGAGGAGAGTGGAGATTGTGGCATGGCTATCCCTCCAAGGGATGATTTCTCAAAGAATTATTTATTTTTTAAATTATCATTATTATTTAATTTGACCAGAGAGACAGAGAGGGAGGGAAAGTGAGAAAGCAAGCCACCGGGTCCAGGACTCAAAACCATGGTTTTCCACATGGGAGTCCAGCATCCCAACCACCACACCACCTGCCGGCCCTGGCAAAAACTCATTAAAAAAACAAAACAAAACAAAACTATAAGTTAGGGCTGGCACCATGGCCTGGTAGTTAGGCAGCCAGATCTCACATGGCTGATCCTGCAGTTTGAGTCCTGGACTTGGCAGTTTGAGAATCCCACCAGGTACATGGACATATGTACCCCATATCTAGACAGGATGGAGAGGTGGAGGATAGGGACTGTGTGTGACAATTCCTCATGGGGATGTTTTCTCCCTCTCCAGTGAGGATATGTGTTCTCTGGCAAAAATTAAAAAAAAAAAAAAAAAAAAAAAAAAACAGAAAAGTATCTCAGAGCTATCTGTGATGGCATAAGCAGGTGGATGCCACTGCACTATATTGAGGCCACATGGGAGCCCCAGGTGTGGTTGCTGGCCCAGTGCAATCAGGTCAGGTCCAGCATTGTTGTGCGTGCCTGTGATCCTAGATATCTGGGAGGCTGGGACAGGAAGATCGTGACATAGATGAAAACCTGTCAGGGGACAAGCAATTAGCATAATGGCTATGTCGCTGGACTCCCACATAGTCGACCACGGTTCGCGTCCCGGACCCGGTGGCTTAAACTCACGCCGGGCACGTGTGCGTGCGTGCGTGCGTGCCCAAGATCCCGAGAGGAGAATGGAGGAGAAGGGATTGCAGCGTGACCATCCCCCCTGGAGGGTGATTTCTCGCTTTCTGTATCTCTGTCTCACTCACACCAGGTGTACGTGTGTTTATGCCCAAATTCTTTGTTTTTTTTTTTTTTTTTTTTGGAGAGATTTTTGCTATAGGGCGCGTGCGCTCGCCAGACAGAGAGAGACATAGAGACAGAAAGCGAGAAATCACCCCCCAGGGGGGATGGTCACACGGCAATCCCTTCTCCATTCTCCTCTCGGGATCTTGGGCAAGCACGCACACGCGCCCGGCGTGAGTTTTAAGCCACCGGGTCCGGGACGCGAACCGCGGTCGACTACATGGGAGTCCAGCGACATAGCCATTACGCTAACTGCTGGTTCCCTATGCCCAAATTCTGAAGAGGAGACTGGAGGAGAAGGGATTGCAGAATGGCCATCCCCCTCCTGGGGGGTGATTTCTTGCTTTCTGTCTCTCTGTCTCTCCAGTGAGCACACACACACCCTATAGCAAAAATCTCTTAAAAACAAAACAAAACAAAACAAAAAACTCCTGGGATCAGCAGATGGCGTAATGGTTACATTGCTGGACTCCCACATAGTTGACTGTGGTTCGAGTCCTGGACCCAGCGGCTTAAAACACACTGGGTGCATGATGTGCATGCCTAAAATCACAAGAGAAGAATAGAGAAGAGATTGCGGTATGGCCATCCCCCTGGGGAGTGATTTCTTGCTTTCTGTCTCTGTCACTCCAGCGAGTGCATGCCCCTATAGCAAAAATTGCTCTTAAAAAAAGTTTTAAGAATGTTTTTTGCTGTTAAAAAAGATTAACAGCAGGTATGAGATTTTTAAAAAATAAGTATGAATAACAAAAGAAAGGGAACTAATCAGTTGAAAACTCATATAATAAGCACATATATTTGTTCCCAGTTAATCTTTACAACTGTAAGAAATAGTTGGTAGGGGCCAGCAGGTGGCGTAGTGGTTAAGGCACTGGACTCCCATGTGGCTGACAACAGTTCCAGTCTCAGACCCAGTGGCTTGAAACATGCCAGAGTGCATGTGCACCCAAAATCACAAGAAGAGAATGGAGAAGAGACTGCGATGTGGCCATCCTCCCCTGGGGATGAGCTTTCTTGCTTTCTGTCTTTCTGTCAGCAAGCACGCACTGTCAGCAAACAATACCCTATAGCAAAAAATCTGTCAAAAAAAAAAAAAAAAGATATTTCTATTTTAGTTTTGTTACATGGTGTGTGTGCTCACCAGAGAGGGATGAAAAGTGAGAAATCACCCCTCCCAGAGGGATATGGCCACACTACCATCCCTTCTTCTCCAGTCTCCTCAGGATTTTGGCCATGCACACACATGCACCCAACATGATCTTCAAGTTGCCAAGATCCAGGACTTGATCCACTCAACTGACCATGCGGCATCCACTGCCTTAACCTCTGTGCTACCCGCTGGCCCCAGGTGGTATTCCTATTTTGCAGATGAAGAAACTAAGCTCAGAGAGATTTAAGAGTCTTACCAGTCAGCCAGGAGCTAAGACTTCAACCAGTGATCATCTTATCCTAAGGCCACACCTCAGTTCAGTGGCTGTGAAAAGCAGTACTTATTTTTAAGAATTATTTTTTATTTAACTTTATTTATTTTTATTTATTTGACCAGAGAGGGATAGAGAGAGAGAGAGAGAGAGAAAGTGAGAAAGCAAGCTGCCAGGTCCAGGACTTGAATTGCAGTTGGTCATGTGGAAGTCCTGCACCCTTAACCACTATGCCACCTGTTGGAACCCCCCTTTTTTTAATAATTATTTTTGAAAAGCAGTACTTTTTAAAAAATAATTATTTTTAAATTTTATTTATTATTATTGTTATTTTCCAGTTTGATCAGAGAGACATAGAGAGAGACGGCAAGTGAGACAGCAAGCCACCTGGTCTGGGACTTGAACCGTGGTCAGCCATGTGGGAGTCCAGCACCTTTAACCACCACACCACCTGCCTGCCCTGAAAGGCAGTAATTTTTAAATCTGTTTGGAAACTACCTCAAAGTTTGAGTGCCCTCTGATTCTAGTAACCTACTAAGTAAAAGCATTATATCTTGGGACCAGCAGTTAGCATATTGTCTATGTCACTGAACTCCCATGTAGTCGACCGTGGTTCGAGACCCGGATCTGGTGGCTTAAATTCATGCCAGGCGCGTGTGCATGCATGCCCAAGATCCCGAGAGGAGAATGGAGGAGAAGGGATTGAGGCATGGCCATCCCCCCTGGGAGGTGATTTCTCGCTTTCTGTCTCTCTGGCGAGCTTGTAGCAAAAACCTCTCCAAAAACAAAATTATATCTTTTGTTATATCTTATATTCTTTGTAAGAAGCCTGTTTTACCCCTCTGGTCATTTTAAGTGCTAAATATTTGTCTCTTCTGCTTTTATGTATTCTGGAGGGCACCATTTATCATATATTTCAGGTTTAGATGGACAAAGGCTTTAGAGATTAGTAAAACTATAGTTCCTTTTTAAAAAAAAATTTTGCTATAGGACATGTGTACTCACCAGAGACAGAAAAATAGAGCGAAAAATCACACCCTGTGGAGACGGCTACACCACAATCCCTTTTCCTCCATTCTCACAGGATTTTGGACACATATGTACACACGTCTGTTGTGTTTTTCAAGCCAGTGTGTCTGGGAGTTGAAACACACAGCCATTTGGGATCCTGCTGCTTCAACCTCTATGCCTTCTGCTGGCCCAATAATTATCAATGTTCTGCTGATTGGTTTTTTTTTTTTTTTTTTTTTTGAGAGGTTTTTGCTATAGCGTGTATGTACTCGCCAGAAAGACAGAGATAGACAGAAAGCGAGAAATCATCCCCCAGGGAGGATGGCCATGCCACAATCCCTTCTCCATTCTCCTCTCAGGATCTTGGGCACACACGCACACAAGCCCGGCGTCAGTTTAAGCCACGGGTCTGGGACTCGAACCGTGGTCGACTACATGGGAGTCCAGTAACATAGCCATTACACCAACTGCTTGTCTCATTTTTTTTAGAAGGGTTTTATTTATTTTATTTTATATACAAATAGTGAGCATGATTTCTTTCAGTGGGTGGATATCTTGGACAATCCATTCAAGGGAGATCATTTAGTCCAACTTGATGAAACCTATGTCCTTCACATACTGACGGAAACACTGATGGCACATATTGAGGGCGTATTTCCGGATCAGACCATGCCGGTTTGAGCATACATGGCAAGAGTGAGAGCCCTGGCCGAATTTTGATGGGTGGCTCCAGTAGAGCTGCTGATGACCCATCCTGCTTTCAGCAGGGCAACGAAGCAAAAGGCTCATTTTTTTTAATAATAATTATTTTTTACTTAACTTTATTTGTTTAGTTATTTATTTTATTTTATTTTGACCAGAGAGGGACAGAGTGAGATAGAGAGGGAAAGTGAGAAGGCAAGCCGCCAGATCCGGGACTCAAACCGTGGTTGGCCATGCGAGAGTCCAGAGCCCTTAACCACCATGCCAACTGCTGGCCCCTGCTAATTGTATTTAAGTTTATTTAGTTTTTCTTCCATGAATGAGAGACAGAGAGACAGTACTCCCAACAGGGTTTTTGTTTTGTTTTGTTTTTAAAGGGAGATTTTTTGCTATCAGGTGTGTGTGCTTACTGGAGAGACAAAGTGAGAAATCACCCAGTCCCTTCTCCATTCTCTTGGGATTTTGGGCACGCATGCACACGTGCCCAGTGTGAGTTTCAAGCCTCTGGTTCTGGGACTTGAACTGCGGTCGGCCATGTGGGAGTCCAGTGATGTAACCATTATGCCCTCTGCTGGTCCCTCAGCAGGGTCTTAACAGCATGGGCGCCCCTGGCCTCAGCCAGCTGTGGATCACACACATGCCCTGTGTACTTAGGGAAATCTCAAACGTGAATCCAGAACCTACCCATGTGGGTCAGCCTCACACAGTATTTTACTGCTGCACCACTGTCAGTCGCTCCTTATCTTCTTAAATATCTTTAAATATAGCAACACATGGAGCTGATGTCCCTAGGAGACAGTGGACAGTGATTTAAAAATCCTCTTACTGAATTGCACCAGATAATTCACAGTCAATCATCATATGAACAGTTTAACTTAATAGTTGAAATACAAGCTCAGAAGTAAGGCCAAATACTGAATTCGATCTATGCCTTGTGGCCTAGTGGTTAAAAGCTGATCTCACATGGCTGACCACGGTTTGAGTCCTAGCCCCAGCTTTTACAAAATAGTTTTAGGTGTGTGTGCATGCATGTCCAAAGTCCCAAGAGGATGGAGAAGGGATTGCAGTGGGACCATGCCTTATTCCGGGGTGCTTTCTTTCCCTTCGTTCTCTATCTCTGGTGAGCACACCTGCCCTCTGGCAAAAAAGAAAAGAAAAGAAAAGAAAATGAATTCTAGTTATGCCAATTACAAGCAATGACCCTGGGAAGGATACTTCATCTAACTAGGCCTTGGTCTCCTATTTAGACCAATATTAGTATTACAGCAGTGGGACCAGCAGATGGTACAACAGTTATATTGCTGGACTCCCACATGGTCAGTTGAGGCTCCCAGACCCTGTGGCTTGTAACAGCCAGGTGTGTGTACATGCATGCACAAGATTGTGGGAGGAGGGAACCAGCAGTTGGCGTAATGGCTATGTCGCTGGACTCCCACGTAGTCAACTGCGGTTCGCGTCCCGGACCCGGTGGCTTAAAACTCACACAGGGTGCGTGTGCGTGTGTGCCCAAGATCCCGAGAGGAGAATGGAGGAGAAGGGATTGCGGCGTGACCATCCCCCCTGGGGGGTGATTTCTCGCTTCCTATCTCTCTGTCTCTCTCTGTCTGTCTGGCGAGCGCATGCTCTCCAAAAAAAAAAAAAAGATTGTGGGAGGAGAATGGAGAAGGGATTGTAGCTTGGCCATCCGCCCTATCCGCCCTGGAGGTGATTACTCACTTTCTCTCTCTCACTGTCTGTCTCTCTGGTGGCACACACATGTAAGGCAAAAACCTCTTAAAAAAAAAAAAAAAAGATAGCAGCATCTCTTGGTCATAGAGGATTAGTTCTAGACCTCCCAAGGATACCAAAATCTAAGTCCCTAATATAAAATAGCATAGTATTTCCACATAATTTGCACATGCTCCCATATACTTTAAATCATCTGTAAGTTACTTATAAAATACATTGGTCAGCAGGTGGCATGGTAGCTAAGATGCTGGACTCCTACCTGACTGAATCCACAGTTCGAGTCCCAAACCCAGCAGCTTGAAAACCACACTGGATGGGACCAGCAGTTAGCGTAATGGCTATGTTGCTGGACTCCCACGTAGTCGACCGCGGTTCGTGTCCCGGACCCGGTGGCTTAAAACTCACGCCGGGCGCGTGTGTGTGCGTGCCCAAGATCCCGAGAGGAGAATGGAGGAGAAGGGATTGCGGCGTGGCCATCCCCCCTGGGGGGTGATTTCTTGCTTTCTGTCTCTCTGTCTGTCTCTGTCTGTCTGGCGAGCGCACACGCCCTATGGCAAAAACCTCTCCCAAAAAAAGAATTAAAAAAAAAAGGAAAAAAAAGAAAATCACACTGGACACGTGTGTGTGGATGCCCAAAGCTTGAGAGGAGAATGGAGGAGAAGGGATTATAGTGTGGCTATTCCCCCAGGGGGTGATTTCTCACTTTCCCTTTCTCTTTCTCTCTCTGGCAGCTGCACAGGTCCTATGACAAAACCTTAAAAATAAAATGTAAATGCTATATAAATTGTTAAACTGTATTTTAAAATTTGTATTATTTTTTCAAAGAATTATTTATTATTTTTTAAAATTTGCTATAAGGCACATGTGCTCACCAGAGAGAGACAGACACAAAGGGAGGGAGGGAGAAAGAGAGAGAGTGAGAAAGCAAGCTGCCAGGTCTGGGACTTGAACTGTGGTCAGCCACATGGAAGTCTAACACCTCAACCACTACACTACCTGCTTGCCCCAAAATGTATATTATTTTATTGTTTTGCTTTTTAAGTATTTTACTTATTTTTAATTTAAAAACTTGTTTTAGGGACCAGCAAATGGTGCAATGGTTACGCCACTAGACTCACATGTAATCGACTGCAGTTCAAGTCCCAGACCCTGCGGCTTACAACTCATGCCGAGCATGAGTGCATACATGCCCAAAATCCCAAGAGGAGAATGGAGAAGGGATTGTAGTGTGGCCATCCCCCCTGGTGGGTGATTTCTCGCTTTTTGTCTCTCTGTCTTTCTCTGTCTCTCCAGGAAGCACGTTCCCTATAGCAAAAATCTCTCAAAAAAATTTTTTTTTAGTTTTTGCCACATGCACTTGCCTGAGAGGAAGAGAGGGAAATAGAGAGAAAAAGTGAGATCCTTTAAACTTCTCCTCAGAATCTTGGTCGAATCTGTGAGTGGGGAACCCATGGATGTGGAGGGCTTACTGTGCCTACCAATCTTAGAATTGTTGGAGGGTTAATATCATGCATGTGCCACATTTATACAGTATCTGGAAATAGTAAGTACTCCATAAATTTTAACTTTTTTCTTGTAAATACAGAAATTTGATATCAAAGCATGTAATAATAGTTAATGAGTTTAAATTTAGGTTCTATTCTCTTACTTCTTCTTGGCCACTAGGGGGCACTATTGCCATTGTCTATTTTAAACAGGTCCTCCCAAGGTCACCATGACCTCAAAGATTAGCCTTTTTTTTTTTAATTGTTTATTAATTTTATTCATTCATTCATTCATTCATTTTAATTTTATCAGAGAGAGAGAGAGAGAGGGGGAGAGAGTGAAAAAGTGAGAAAGCAAGCCACCAGATCTGGGATTCAACCTTAGTGGGTCATGTGGGAGAGTCCAGTGCCTTAATCACCATGCCACCCACTGGTCTCCAGTTTAGCCTCTTTTTCTTTTTTTTTTAGAATTATTTTATTTAACTTTATTTGTTTACTTTAATTTGGCGGGGCCGGGGAGAGAGAGAAAGTGAGAAAGCAAGCCACAAGGTCTGGGCTCGAACTGGAGTGGGCTCTGTGGGAGTCCAGTGCCCTTAACCACCATGCCACCTGCTGGCCCCTCCAGCTTAGCCTCTTTTTAAAATCATGCTAGAGGGCATGTGCTCTTGACCTAGTGGGAAGGGAGGGTGAGAAAGTACCCAAGTACACCCTCCCCCCAGCTCCCAATGTGGAATGATTCCTTCTCCTCCATTTCTCTCGCCTTTTGGGATTTTGGGCACACGTACACACATGCCCAGTGTGTGTGGTTTTCATGCTCCCAGGTCAGGGACTTAAACTGTGCAGTTGGCTACAAGATCCACCCACCTGAACCACTAGGTCATAGGCTGGCCCAGCCTTCTTCTCTCTCTCTTTTATCATCATTTATTTTTTAGTGATTTTTTTTTTTTTTTTTTTTTTTTTTTTTTTTTTTGCCATAACACATGTCTGCTTACTAGAGAGATACACATAGGGAAAGTGAGAATGTACTCCCCCAGGGGTTATGTTCACACCATAATTCCTTCTCCATTCTCTTCTCAAGATTTTAGGTATGCACACATGTACACCCAGCATGATTTTTTTTCAAGAGTTATTTTATTTAACTTTATTTATTTATTTATTTATTTATTTATTTATTTAACCAGAGAGGAACAGAGCAAGAGAGCCAGATCGAAAGAGAGAAAGTGAGAAAGCAAGTTGCCAGGTCCGGGACTCAAACTGCGGTTAGCCATGTGGGAGTCCAGTGCCCTTAACCACCATGCCACCTGCTAGTCTCCCCAGCATGACTTTCAAGTCACCGAGTCCAGGTCACAAACATGTAGGAGTACAGTGCCTTAAACACCATGCCAGCTATTGGCATCTTTTCTCTCTTTTAAAAAATTACTATAATATGGGACCAGCAGTTGGCATAATGGCTATGTTGCTGGACTCCCATGGTTCGAGTCCCGGACCCGGTGATTTAAACTCACGCCAGGTGCGTGTGCATGTGTGCCCAAGATCCCAAGAGGAGAAAGGACGAGAAGGGATTGCGGCATGAATATCCCCCTGGGGGGTGATTTCTCGCTTTCTGTCTCTCTATCTCTTTCTGTCTTTCTGGTGAGTGCACGCACCCTATAGCAAAAACCTCTCCAAAAATAATTACTATAATAATTATTTTAAAAATAAATTTATATATATAAATAATAATAATAATTTATATATAAAAAAGAAAAGAAAAGAACTTTGTTTCCATGAAGGAGAGAGAAACAGACACCTCAACAGGGTTCCTCATGTTGTAATCCGTTTTGTACCTAGAGCTCACTGCTTCATTCATGCCATCCCTTCTCCTTTAAACTTTTCTCCACCTCTCCAGATCATGAGACTTTAAGCCATCTCTTGGGAGATCCCATTTAGCCCTGTTGACCCTGGACTTTCCTATTGACCTTATAGCAATCGATGTCAGGACTGGACCTTTTTTTTTATTATTTATTCATTCATTTTATTTTAATTTGACCAGAGAGAGACACACTTAGAGAGAGAGGGAAAGTGAGAAAGCAAACCTCCAGGTCCAGGACTTGAACTGTGGTCAGCCGTGTGGGAGTGTCCAGCACCTTAACCACTATGCCACCTGCTGGTCCCCAAGACTGGACAATTTTAAAACAAGTCTGTCAAATCCTCATGTCTTTAGGCTCCAGAACTCTGTGTCAAGGGGCTTAGAGTATTGCTGTAGCCCACCTCCCTCCAATCACTAAAGCTCCAAAATAGATTACCCTTATAGCCACTTGATAATTGTCTCTTTGGTAGGTTTGCCATGAGAATGCCTCCAGTCTATTGGGGCACTGGAGTTCAGTTTTCTGGCCTACTGGCTGGTCTGTGGATAATTAACTAGAGGGAATGAACCAGACGGAAATTCTCTGTGAGATGCTAAATCGGGAGAAAATATTGATCAACGAAGCTTTGAAGTCACCAGGAGGCAGCTGAGGTCAGTGCTTTTATGGGACATTCCACGGTTTCTCTTTGAAGTTCTTTCCTAAGATGTACCTAACTAACCCCTAAGCTGAGGAGCATTAGTTAGTAGGTATGAAGCGAGGTCTGAGAAAACTTGGGGAGAGAAAAAAGTTTTCTTTCTCTTTTTTCTAAGTATAAATTTTAAACTAAGTTTTGTTTTGGTTTTTAATTTGCTACAGGGTGCATGTACTCCCCAGGGAGGGACAGACAGAAAAAGAGGGAAAGTGAGAAAGCACACCCAGTGTGTGTGTGTGTGTGTGTGTGTGTGTGTATGGGGGGGCATGCCACATTCCTCTCTCCTCCATTCTCTTGAGATCTTGGACATACACATGCACATGTACCGGGCATGTTTTTCTTTTCTTTTTTCTTTCTTTCTTTCTTTCTTTCTTTTTCTTTTTTTTTTTTTTTTTTTGAGAGGTTTTTGCTATAGGGTGCGTGCGCTCGCCAGACAGACAGACAGACAGAAAGCGAGAAATCACCCCCCAGGGCAGATGGCCACGCTGCAATCCCTTCTCCTCCATTCTCCTCTCGGGATCTTAGGCACGCCCGCACATGCACCCGGCGTGAGTTTTAAGCCACCGGGTCCGGGACGCGAACTGCAGTTGACTACGTGGGAGTCCAGCAACATAGCCATTATGCTAACTGCTGGTCCCCCGGGCATGTTTTTCAAGCTACTGGGTCTGGGACTTAAATAGCATAGTTAGTTGGCCATGTGGGATCCAACAACCTTAACCACCAAAAGTGGTTAGATGGGTACTGAGACTTCTGAACTTTATCTTTATTGCTTTGTGAGGAGATAAAATGTTCCCTTGGAGCTTAAAGTTTGTGGATAAGGTGGCCTGGTCCTTGGGTCAGATCCCCTCTGCTCTTGGGTTAGTGTTAATGCTAGGCTGAAGGAGTTACAAAGGTCCTAAGGCCTTGTCTACTCAGAGGAGTTAGAGTAGTGTGAAAGATCATTTTAATGCCATAGGTCATTTAATGGTCTGGGGAACACAAGATAAGTGAATATAGAAAATAGCCAAGTAGGAGAAGTGGCCCAGAGGTACTTTGGGAGTGATATAAGTGATGTGGCAAAAGAGAACGTTCAGGCCATCAGAGGCATGGTGGTTAAGGTGCTGGACCCCACATAGCAGACTGTGGTTCAAGTCCTGGACCCGGGGCTTCCAAACCAGGTATGCATGTGTGTGCATGTCCAAAATCCCAGGAGGAGGATGGAGGAAAAGGGATAATGGTGGGGCCATTCCCCCTGGGGGATGATTTCTCACTGTCTGGCTCTCTGGCGAGCACATGTATAAACCTCAGATACACCCAAGAAAATCTATTTAAAAAGAAAAAAAGAGGGAAGGTGCCTAAAGCCTGATCTTGACTGAAGGCTTGGCATGCGGCTTCTAATATTGTGGCTAAATGTGGGATGGGCTGGCAGTTTCAGGTTATAGGACTTGAAGTGTCAGTAAGACAACGTCCAGGGCTCAGAGGCTCTGGCTTGTGCTAATGGCCTTCATATTAAGGCTGCACTTTATTTAATTTTGCTATAGGGCACATGTGCCAGTCAGAGACAGAAAGTGAGTTATCACCTCCCGCCCCCCCACCCAGGAGGGATGCAATCCCTTCTTCCATTCTCCTCTTGGGATTTTGGGCACGTAGGCACAGGTGCCCCGCCTGTCTTTCAAGACACCAGGTCCAGGACTCGAACCAGGCAGTCAGCCATAATTCAACACCTTAACCACCACACCATCTGCGGGCCCTAAGGAAGCGTTTTTAAGACTGGGTATTTCCTGTCATAACACAGAACTGAGAGCTCACAAAAAGCACTGCATATTCAGGCGCCTGTTTTTGCTCTTCTCCACATACTGGAACCTGTTAATATAATAATACCAATGAAATGATCTCCAACAAGCAACTAATTGCATTACAGCCCCTGTGGCTAGGAAGTCATGTACCGAAGACATTCTTCAAGAAAGTAAAGGGGGTTGAAGGGGTGGGCAACGATGAGTTGCCATTATAGTATATTAGGGGTTGGTTTCCGAGGCTGTCCAAAGGTCGAGTCCTGGAGCTTTTTCTTCAGTGCTCACTTCAGAACTAGCCCCAAATATGTTAAGGGCAAAGGGAAAAGCCGAAGGAGGAAGTTAACAGAGTTCTCAGGCACGTACTTAGCCACCTGCACTCACCACCCCGCCCCCAACCCTCTCAATTAGCCTAATCCGGACGGTCCAATCCTCCCCGCCATAACAGCTGTCAACGGCTTAGGTCCCGCCCCCACTCCAAGGTGGACCAATGATCGAGCCCAAGACGAGTCCCCTGGGAGGGGGCGGGATGAGGCTCCGTGCAGTAGGCGGGGCCTGGCTGAGGACCTCGGGCTGGGCGCCGCCGCCGGTTCGTCTACTCTTTCCCTCAGCCACCTCCTTTCAACCTTGTCCACCCGTCGGCTCGGCCTCCGGTGCAGCGGCGGCGGCGGCCCCCGTTCGTGCCGCAGCTCTCTCCCCTCCATCCCTCCCTACCAAATCCCAGAGTTCGCCCGCCATGGCTTTACTTACCGCGGCCGCCCGGCTCTTGGGAGCCAAGGTGAGCAACTAGGGAGAGGGAGCGCGCCGTCCCAGGGTGGGGCTGAGGCAACCGCAGGCCCTCTAGCGCCGGGGTCTCCCTCCCTCACCGTGCGCACCCCTCCGCGCCTTAAAGGGACCCTGCCCTTGGCCGTCTGCCAGTCCTGCGTGCAGCTCCCAGGACCATGTGCTGCGCTGCCCTTCCGGCCCCTGCGGGTGAGGGTGAGGGGAATACACCCGAAGCCGGCTTGTGGTCTCGGGCGCGTAGAGAGGCCCGACCTTCCTGTCATCCCGCGTATCTGAGGTGAAAGTAGGGATGCGCGACCCTGGAAAAAGGAGTCGAGGCAGGAGCCGCCGATAAGGGACAGAGGTGTGGTGTGCCACTGGAGTTAGGGAAAGGGTCCGATTTGAGGAGGGGGCGAGGGCGATGTGCTCCTTCTGTCCCTGGGCGGGAGCTGGAGCGGTGCCTAATTTTGGCCTCTGCTTTGCAGGGAGGCCCTTGTCAGTTCCTGCACTGCCTCTTTCCATTCCCCCAGCGTGGTTATTTAATCCTGTAGTGACCACCCTGGAGCAGTTCCTGCTAAAGGAATGGGGACTCTCAACTCCTCTTTGTCCTTGGGAACTCTTACACTTACTCTTTCTATTGGAGGAACTTGGGCGGGATGGGGTGGAGCACTTCTGTAAATACTCCTGTAAGATTATCACATTGATGGGAGAAAGAACCAGAGAGGTGATCCTACTGAACTGCAGGCCCATAAATGAAGCTACTGGGCAAGACAAAGTAATGCCAAGGTCACATGATTAGTCCTACTACTTGCTCACCCGGGTTTTATTGTTAATCTTACATCTACTCTATCCAGGAACTTTCGGGTGTTTTAGTGAACATTTGTTGCCTTTTGGGTCATAGAAATTTCTCCATTTTCAAATTTTGGCTCTAGATAACTTGGCCCTTTAAGCAGAGAAACCATTATGCTGGAGAGTCCCAACCCTCTAATCCAAGCAGGGATAGTCCCACAAGTGACCTTGACTTCTGCAAAGAATTTATGCTTTCTTTTCTGCAGTCAGTTTAAATCTGCCAGCATCTGAAGGAGCGGGAAGGCTTAGAATGATTTTAACTTACTGTGTGTTGTATCATGTGGTCAGAAGAGATAAAGTGAAACCTGTAGGATTTACCTTGAGGTTCTTCAGGCAAGGTAGAGGCTGATCATTTGAGAGATACTTGTCATACTTGGCTGTTGCTTCTCCTGCTGTCAGGAAATAAAGTAAGGAAACCTCTTGGGAAGTAAAGCAAGTTCTAGATAATGTTTTGGCAGAATAAACTACACTATAATTAGCTCATTTCAGAGCTGCCAACCCTGACCAGACAGTCTAACCCTGCAGTGAGTCTGAAAAAGCCTTTGGATTTACCTTTGAATTTAATTTGTCTCTTAAGCCCTAGGGAAGCTCAGAATGCTTCTGTAATGACAAGGCTACTAGTTGGGTTACCATTATTATTTACTTTCCTGTTAGAGGTGGGCCTGAGGGTTCTAGAGATGTATAAATTGGAAGCCATTAGAAGACTTTTGACCCCTTAACACTAGCAAAGCTCCACAAACTGAGTGGACGTTTTCTGAGAACTAAGCATTGTGACCAGGATACAACATTGCTAGCACCTGCCCAAGCTTTCTTTTCTCTTTTAAAGAATTATTTATTTATTTATTAGTATTTAATTTGCTACAGGGTACATGTGCTCACCAGAGAGAAAGCAAAAAAGCAACCCACCAAGTCTAGGACTCGAACCATACTTGACCAGGTGGGAGTCTAGGACCTTTACCACCATGCCACCTGCCAGTGCCCTGCCCAAGCTTTCTAAATTAGTCTGCAGTCATAATTGGTAATAGACTTTATTTTTTCTTTTTTTTTTTTTTTTTGGAGAGGTTTTTTGCTATAGGGCGCGTGCGCTCGCCAGACAGACAGAGAGAGACAGAGAGATAGAAAGCAGGAAATCACCCCCCAGGGGGGATGGCCACGCCGCAATCCCTTCTCCTCCATTCTCCTCTCGGGATCTTGGGCACGCACGCACACGCGCCCAGCGTGAGTTTAAGCCGCCGGGTCCGAGACTCGAACCGCGGTCGACTACGTGGGAGTCCAGCGACATAGCCATTACGCTAACTGCTGGTCCCAATAGACTTTATTTTTTATATTAAAGTGGGCTTTAAAAGGGAAAGTAGCCTTGGAGCTGGCAGGTGGCGTGGTGGTTAAGGGCGCTGGACTCCCATATGGCCGGCCAGTTCAAGTCCTGGACCTGGAGGCTTGCTTTCTCACTTTCTCTCTCTCTGTCCTGCTCTGGTCAAATTTATAAAGTAAATAAAGTTAAATAAAATAATTCTTAAAGAAGAAAAAGAAGGGGGACCAGCAGTTAGCATAATGGCTATGTCGCTGGACTCCCATGTAGTCGACCGCGGTTCGCGTCCTGGACCCTGTGGCTTAAAACTCCACGCCGGGTGTGTGCTCAAGATCCCAAGAGGAGAATGGAGGAGAAGGGATTGCAGCATGGCCGTCCCCCCTGGTGGGGTGATTTCTCACTTTCTGTCTCTCTGGCTGGCTGGCGAGTGGACTAGCTCTATAGCAAAAACCTCTCCAAAAAAAAAAAAGGAAAAAAGAAGGCATAGTAGTCTTTAAACCTGGGGGAAACTGATCTCTACCACTTTCATTCTCATGGTCAGAAAGTCTAATGAACTATTGGGTTGGAAAGTCACGATGTGTTTTTGCATAGAAGAAAAATACATCATGATTTTTTCGACAGTCCATATAGAGCTTGAGATTATTTGACTTCTTGTTTATCCACATTAATGATTACTAAGCAGTGTTTTTAGTAGCTATGGATGCCTCAGCTTTGTGACATAAAATATATCTTTTCACAGATGATCTGGGTTTGGGATTGGGCTGGGAATTAAGGTGGGGCTACCTGTTCATTCTGGACACTTGAGGTCGACATGCTTAACCAACCCTAGCCAAAGGGAATTATTTCTTTTACCATTGAGAATTGCTCCCCCCAAGCTAGAAAGTTTGAAACTTCAATAAAATCATTCCGAAGGAATTTCTAGGTTTTTTATTTTTACACTTTCAAGACACTTAAATGTGTACCAGTGGTTCTTTTACAGCACTTATACCACTGTATAATACATCCTGTTTTTTTTTTTTAATTTTTTTTCTTTTTTTTTTTTTTTTTTTTGAGAGGTTTTTGCTGTATGACACGTGCACTCGCCAGACAGACAGAGACAGACAGAAAGCGAGAAATCACCACCCAGGGGGGATGGCCACGCTGCAATCCCTTCTCCTCCATTCTCCTTTTAGGATCTTGCGCACGCGCACGCACCCGGCGTGAGTTTTAAGCCACCGGGACCAGGACACAAACCGCGGTTGACTATGTGGGAGTCCAGCACCATAGCCATTACACTAACTGCTGGTCCCCAATATATCCTATTTTTTAAAAAAAGATTTATTTAATTTTATTTATTCATTCATTTTATTTTCGTTGGACCAGAGAGAAACACAGAAAGAGAAAGAAAGTGAGCAAGCAAGCCACCAGGTCCCAGGGCTTGAAGCATGGTCGGCCATGTGGGAATGTCGAGCACCTTAACCACCACACCACCTGCTGGTCCCAAGATACCTTATTTAGGGGCTGGAAGGTGGCATGATGGTTAAGGGTGCTGGACTCCCACATGGTCAACTACAGTTTGAGTCCCGGACCTGACGGCTTGCTTTCTCACTTTTTCTCACTCTTGCTCTGTCCCTCACTGAGCCATTAAATAAATAAATAAATAAATAAATAAATAAAGTTGAATAAAATAATTATTTTTAAAAAAAAGATGTCCTATTTAAGTATTAATCTAAAATCAATTTCAACAATTTTTTTTTTGAGAGATTTTTCACTATAGGGCATGTGCACTCGCTAGACAGAGAGAGACATAGAGACAGAAAGCGAGAAATCACCCCACAGGGGGAATGGTCACGCTGCAATCCCTTCTCCTCCATTCTCCTCTCGGGATCTTGGGCACGCACGCACATGCGCCCGGCGTGAGTTTTAAGCCACCGTGTCTGGGATGCGATCCGCGGTCGACTACATGGGAGTCCAGCGACATAGCCATGGCGCTAACTGCTGGTTCCCTTTTTTTTTTTTTTTGGAGAGGTTTTTCGCTATAGGGCGCATGCGCTCGCCAGACAGAGAGAGAGAGAGACAGAGAGACAGAAAGCGAGAAATCACCCCCCAGGGGGGATGGTCACGCCGCAATCCCTTCTCCTCCATCCTCCTCTCGGGATCTTGGGCACGCACGCACACGTGCCCGGCGTGAGTTGTAAGCCACCGGGTCCGAGACGCGAACCGCGGTCGACTACGTGGGAGTCCAGCGACATAGCCATTACGCTAACTGCTGGTCCCTTTTTTTTTTTTTTTTTGAGAAGTTTTTGCTATAGAATACGTGCACTCGCCAGAAAGACAGAGAGCGAGAAATCACTCCCAGTGGGGATAGCCATGCTGCAATCCCTTCTCCTCCATTCTCCCGGATCTTGGGCACGCATGCACATGTGCCCAGCGTGAGTTTAAGCCACCGGGTCTGGGACTTTAACCACGGTCGACTACATGGGAGTCCAGCGACATAGCATTACGCCAACTGCTGGTCCCGATTTCAACAATATTCTGTGCCATGTTAAGCTTAAAGTTTGAAACTTTCAAAGACGGGTTCAGGCCTCTGTGCCTTTACTTTGGCACTATCAGCCTACTCAGACGATAGGAGTGAGGGGAAGGGAGTTTGTTGGCTGCCAGTGGTGAGATGATTGCATCTTTCTTCCTAATGACCATTAAATTGGTGGCAGGTGGGCTGGCAGGTGACATGGTGGTTAAAGGTGCTGGATTCCCACATGGCTGACCATAGTTTGAGTCCTGGATCTAGTGGCTTGCTTTCTCACTTTCTCTTTGTCTCTCTCTCTCTCTCTGGTCAAATTAAAAAATAATAACAAGTGGAATTAAATAAATAAATATTTAAAAAAATTTGGTGGCAGGTGAGTGAATGCATGGGCATGAGGAAGCAACAAAGTGGGGTGGGCAGCAGAGTAGTAGACGGTCAGAGAAGGGAAGGTTGGCATTCCTGGTTCTTAGAGTCTTAAGTGGACAACGAACCAGAGACCAGACTTGATGGATTTGGTAAAGCTACACTGTAATTCTTTCTGCCCTGTGTCAGTGCTTCATTCAGTAGAGTTTAGTAGGAAGTAAAATTTAAAATGGTATTGAGACAACTTTAGCATTAGATTTTTCTTAGCATCTGCTTTTCAGTTCTTTCCTCATCTACTCAAATTCCTTAGGTTCTTGTATTTTAACATGCTGGTATTTAAAAAAAAGAATTATTTAATTTTATTAATTATTATTTTTAAAATTTTTAATTTGACCAACGAGAAAAGGGAAATGAGAAAGCAAGTCACCAGGTCCAGGACCTGAACCACAGGCAACCAATGTAGAAGCACCCCACTACCACACCCCATGCTGGTCCCAACATACTTGCTTTATTTACCTATTTATTTATTTAAATTAAGATATATTTTTGTCATAGAGTGTGTGCGTGCTTACCAGAGAGAGAAAAAAAAGTGTGAGAAATCACCTCCTAGGAGGAGAGCCACACCCCAATCCCTCCTCCTCCATTCTTCCCTTGGGATTATGGATAGGCGCACATTCACATACACCCAATGTGAGTTTCAGGCTTCTGTGTCCAGGCCTCAAACTGTAGTCAGCCATGTGGGAGTCCAGCACCTCAACCACCATGGCACATTCTGGCCTCTATGCTGTCATTTTTAAATGATCTGTAAGCTCACAGTGAGCAGCAGCATCTGGGATCCTTAGTCACATTGCACATTTCTGGATCTTACCTTCATACTATGATTCAGCAGAGATGGGATCTGGAAACCTGTATTTTTTTCAGGCCCTTCATCTGATTGACAGGATGTAGTGGTCCTAGGACCATATTGTTCAGTCAGTAAAGTCACATGCAAGCCATTTTGTTTGTAGCTTTACTGTATGTATGTAGGAAGTTGGACACTTTTTATTTTTTAATTACTTTGTTTAACTTTATTTATTTTATTTTAATTTGACCAGATAGGGACAGAGTGATAGAGAGAGAGGGAAAGTGAAAAAGCAAGCCACCAGGTCCAGGACTCAAACCACAGTCGGCCATGTGGGAGTCTAGCGTCCTTAACCACCATACCACCTCCTGGCTCAGTGTGTGTAGGTTGTTTTCTCTAGGTATTTTTTTCATGTGTCTTAGGAAAAGTTTATTGAGAATCTCTATAGAGAAAAATGTTAGAAGCTAAAACTTGTAAGATTTTTTTTTTTAAGAGAGATTTTTGCTACAGGGCACGTGTGCTTCTCAGAGAGACAAAGACAGAGACAGAAGGCGAGAAATCACTCCCAGAGCGGGTGGCCACACTGCAATCCCTTCTCCATTCTTCTCTTGGGACCTTGGAGATGAATGCATACACAACCTGGCATGAGTTTTAAGCTTCTGGGTCCAGGATTCAAACCGCAGTTGACTATATGGGAGTCCAGTGATGTAACCATTATGCCGTCTGCTGGTCCCAAAATGTATAAGAATTTTTAGTACAAGTGAGGGAATAGTTTCTTTTCTTCTTCTTTTAAAATTTAATTTAAGGGTTTTGCCATAGAGCACAATCACTTGCCAGTGAGAGAAAGAGAGATACAGAGAGACCAGCAGTTAGCGTAATGGCTATGTCACTGGACTCCCATGTAGTCGACTGTGGTTCGAGTCCCGGACCCGGTGGCTTAAACTCACGCCAGGCGCATGTGCATGTGTGCCCAAGATCCCGAGAGGAGAATGGAGAAGAAGGGATTGCGGTGTGGCCATCCCCCCTGGGGGCCATTCCCCCTGGGGGGTGATTTCTCGCTTTCTGTCTCTCTGTCTCTCTCTGTCTGGCAAGCGCACGCGCCCTATAGCAAAAACCTCTCCAAAAAAAGAAAAAAAAAAAAAGAAAGAGAGATACAGAGACAGTGAAAGGGAAAGTGAGAAATCACCCCCCACAGGGGATGGCTATGCTGCAATCCCTTCTCCTCCTGGGATTTTGGGCATGCAGGCATACACACATACCCGGCATGATTTTCAGGCCACCATGTCGGAGACTTAGACCACATTCAGCCATATGGGAGTCTAGCATTTTTAAGCACTATGCCTCCTCCTGATCCCAAGGGAATAATTTCTGATTCCTGAGAAAGTATTAAAATGACAGATCCAATATGCTTTACTCACTAGTGTACACCAGTGTACAGGTAATAAGTAGATGTTCAACAGATACCTGTTAAAGAACAGATTTCTAGGGACCAGCAGTTAGCGTAATGGCTATGTCACTGAACTCCCATGTAGTCGACTGCGGTTTGAGTCCTAGACCTGGTGGCTTAAACTCACACCTGGTGCGTGTCCGTGCATGCCCAAGATCCCGAGAGGAGAAAGGAGAAGGGATTGCGGCATGGCCATCCCCCCTGGGGGGTGATTTCTCGCTTTCTGTCTAAAAGAACAGATTTCTACTCAAAAATTTAGGACCCTTTATTTTTTGCTGCGAGAGTGGCACCTTTTGTGGTCTTCCCTCAGTAATTAGATTTTTAGATAAGAAACTGCTAGAAAATGACAGGTAGAAAATTATTAAGGAGGGACCAGCAGATAGCATGGTGGTTAAGGGCGCTGGACTCCCACATGGCCGACCACAGTTCGAGTCCCGGACCTGGCAGCTTGCTTTCTCACCTTTTCTCTGTCCCTCTCTGGTTAAATTTAAATAAATAAATAAAGTTAAATAAAATAATTCTTTAAAAAAAAAGAAAATTATTAAGGAAACTCCTGTGAGTATGAAGGGGGTCATACTAGGAAATCTGATTATTACTCTGTTCAGGCTGTTAAGTGGCACGGATGAGTGCTGCAGGCCAGCTTCCAGTATTACCATTGTGGAATGGGCCTTAAATGGCTTAGTTCCCTGACCTGGTTCTAAGGAGAGAGGAGCCTTTGTCCTATGCGTGCTCATTTTCTTTGAATGCAGGTTGTTTCTTCTGTATTGGATGCCTTTGTAGCACAAGATTTTTCCTACTGGTTAATAGTGCATTATGTTTGTTCCGTCAGCTAAGCCACTTCTGCTGGGTTGGCAAGCTGTGGTCTTTTGCTGACAAAGGACAAGGACCCTATTACAATCAGGAATATCTCTCTCAAGGTTTTAATGTTGAAGCTCCTGCATATGTGGTAGGATATAGTCTGGATTTGCCTGTGATGGAAAGTTGAATAAAATTTGGCTTCTTTCCTTTATTTTTTTCATAATTATTTTATTTTATTTATTCATTTATTTTTTAATTTGACCAGAGAGAAACAGATGGTGAGAGTGAGAGAGAGAGGAAATGAGAAAGCAAGCCACCAGAATCAGGACTCAAACCCTGGTCGGCCATGTGGGAGTGTTCACCACCTTAACCACCACGCCACCTGCTGGTCCCTGGCTTCTTTCCTTTAGAGTAAGGGTCCTCGAGGTGATGATAATAGGCTGAGAAAAAAAATAACTACCGTATTAAGTGGTTATCCAAGTAAGATTTTGCTGTTCACAGATTTTGGGGAGAAAAGGAGTAATTAATTGATATTTGATAAGTGATTTGGCCTAAACCCTATTCCAGGAATACCATGAGTATTATAAGCAAGTCTTTGGCAGAATTTCTTGCATGTATTAATTATTTCTTTTCCTTTCTTGGCCCTTTTGAACAGAAATCCTTTAAATTTTCATATTCTTCCATCCTAGCACATTTGAGAGCTGCATACTTAACAGTAATAACAAGCTTATTAGAGGAGTTCTTGTAAGGGGTGGCAGCAAATGAGGTTTGAAAAAGTCTTAGTGATTATGATATCCCCATCCCCACCCCCATCCCATAGAGATTCTTGGCTATTATACATTCTGAGCCAGGCCCTGGTCTTTGTAAGCAACTCTCTGCATCTCACCCCATGAAGGAACTGACTTACTGAGTGAGTTGAGTGTTTTTTTTCACCTGACAATTGCTATTCTAGTAAGGTGACTCCACATACGGCATGCAACCAGAAGCCAGAAGTGCAGGTGACACACTTTTCTAGGGCTGGGGGAGGAGCTGGGAGGTGGAAGTTCAAGGATGACTCAGAAATTTGTAATCTGCCTGTCCCATCAGTGAATATAGCCTGAATGTACTGTACAAAGTCATTCTGCAGTGTTCGCTGGCAGCTAGAGGGTAGTTGAAATGAGTTGTGTAGCCTTGGGTGTGGCAGTCCTCAAGCACCTCTTGTCCAGAGTCCTATGCTCTAAATTAGGATTAGTTAAATTTATTTCCTTTCCTTGAGACTCCACCCCTCTTGGTCCTTAAAAAGGAAATTGGCTGTCAGTGATAGAGTGGCATGATATTTGTGAGGCTGACCCACATGGAAAGGTTTCAGGCTTACATTTGGAGTACACTTGGCACACGTATTCTCATAATCTAGGGGTGGGTCC
Source organism: Tupaia tana (assembly GCA_026018925.1). NCBI lineage: Eukaryota > Metazoa > Chordata > Mammalia > Scandentia > Tupaiidae > Tupaia > Tupaia tana. The sequence goes on along the minus strand of JAKSZU010000006.1, from coordinate 161,940,215 downwards.
TGGTGTCAAGACCCTGTTGGGGTTCTGTCTCTTGCTAATGGAAGAAATAAAAGAACTGGGGCTTTGTTTCCGATTCCACACCTGTAAGGAATTATCTATTTACTCCCTCCCTCCTCAGATTTGACTGCTCTTTTCTGGGATCCAACTCCAGGAAAGAGTTCTCTCACCTTATGGTAGGTAATAGGCCAACACATTTCTCTCTTTTCCTTTTTTTTTCTTTCTTATTTTGCCAGAGGGCATGTATGGTTCTCAGAGATAGGAAAAGGGAGAAAGCAACCCCCGGTGGGGTAGGTCATGCTGTAATTCCTTCTCTATTTTTCCATCTACTAGGATTTTTTTTAAGAATTATTTTTTACTTAATTTTATTCATTGTCATTATTTTATATTTTATTTTTTTGAAGTTGACAGTGAGAGGGAAGGAAAGTGAGAAAGCAAGCTGCCAGGTCTGGGACTCAAACTACAGTCAACCATGTGGGAGTCTAGTTGCCTTAACCACCATACCATCTGCTGGCACCCATCTCCTAGGAATTTTAGGGACGCGTACACATAAATCCAGCATGTTTTTCAAGCCTCTGGGCTGGGATTAGAACTGTTTGGTTGGCCACGTGGAATCTGGCTCTTTTAACCACCAGGCTATGGGGCTGGCCCTAGACTAACACATTTCCAAGAAAAATATTGAAGTCAGCTATTATGCACAGCACTGTTGCACAGCACTGTTCTAGATGCTTTTACACAAATTATTTCATTTTGTTTACTTGATTACTCTGAAATTGGATTTATTAATACTACCAGAGTACAGATGTGAAAACAGACTTAGAAGTTAGGTCACATAGCTAAGATGACACAGCAAAAACTGACAGAACTTAAATTTAGGTCTTGCTCCTTGATAATTCTACATCTAAACTGCAGATTTGAATTCAGTAGGTCTGAGAACCAAGAGTAGCTGCATTTCTGACAAGCTCCAAGTACTACTAATACTCATGATTTAGAAGTCACAATTTAAATGAGTATACTTTTTTTTTTTGAGAGAGAGAGGTTTTTGCTATAGGGTGTGTGTGCTTGTCAGAAAGACAGAGAGAGAGACAGAAAGGGAGAAATGACCCCCAGAGGGGATGACCACACTGCAACCCCTTCTCCTCCATTCTCGGGATCTGGCACGCACACACACGCGCACGGCGTGCGTTTAAGTCACTGGGTCTAGGACTCAAACCACGGTCGACTACATGGGAGGCCAGCAACATAGCTGTTATGCCAACTCCTGGTCCCTAAATAAGTATACCTTTAAATGCCTTTACATACGTTTTTATTTATTTTAAAAATTTGCTATAGAACGTGTGCATTCTCCAGAAAAAGACAGAGAAAGAGAATATGAAAAAGCATCCGCAGGGGGATGGTCATACCACAATCCCTTCTCCTTCACTCTCCTCTTGGGATTTTGGGCACGCACACCTGGCATGTATTTCAAGCCACCAGGTCTGGGATTCCAGCCATGCAATCAGCCATATGGGATCCATCCGCCTTAACCACCATGTCTGGCCCCATATGTCTTTATTAGTGCCTTGGAAGCAGACTTAGCTAAGTAGCTTATGTGTTATCTTAAATATGGAAATGGAACAGGAAAGAGTAGTTAATTGTTTTACTTTAGATATCTCGGTAGTAATGGTTATTTAGTAAAAGTAATGGGATAGAACCCAGATTTCTTTATTAATGAATTGCTGCCTTTAAAATTCCTCAGATTACTTTAGTTTTTTTTTTTTTCTTTTTTTCTTCTTTTTTTGAGAGATTTTTGTCTTAGGGCACATGTGCTCACTGGAGAGGGATAGTGAGGAATCACTGCCTCCCCCCCCCCCCCCCAACACACAGGAGGAATGGCCAGGCTACAGTTCCTTCTCCTGGGATCTTGGGCACACGGGTACACGTGTACATGTTTCCAGTGTGATTTTCAAGCCACTGGGTCCAGGACTTGAACCAGGTTGGCCATGTGGGAGTCTTGCAACATAACCTCTATGCCGTTTGCTGGTCTCTTCAGGGTTAGCAAAAATATCACTGAACCTGACACAGAAAGGTGGTAGATGGTAGCCACACTATTCTAATTTGTGTATAACAAATACACACTGTTTGCTGTGTGCCAGAATTTTAGTTGCTTTGTAAACATTGACTTAATTGTTTTTGAAAAGAATTATGTATTTAATTTTATTATTAGTTTTTAAAAAATTATTTATTTAATTTTATTTGTTCATTTATTTTAATTTGACCAGAGAGGGACATAGAGAGAGGGAAAGTGAGAAAGCAAGCTACCAGGTCTGGGACTTGAACTATGGTCAGCCATGTGGGAGTGTCCAGCACCTTAACCACCACGCCACCTGCTGGTCCCTTATTATTAGTTTTTAATTTGACCAGAGAGAGGAAAAGTGAGAAAGCAAGCCACCAGGGTTGGGACTGAAACTGCGGTCGACCATGTGGGAGTCCAGAGCCTTCACCATCAAGCTACCTGCTGGCCCCTTGATTTAAATCTTCCCTCCCCCCCCCCCCAATTATTTTCTTTAACTTTATTTATTTATTTATTAAAAGAATTTGACCAGTGAGGGACAGAGTGAGAGAGGGACAGTGAGAAAGCAAGCCATCATGTCCAAGACATGAACCGTGGTCAGCCATGGTCCAGTGTCCTTAACCAGTATGCCACCTGGCAGCCCCTTGTCTTAATCTTTATAGCCGTTGTTTGTGGTAAGTACCATTACTTTTTCACCTTATGAAGATAAGGAAACTGAGGCACAGAAAAGTTAAATGACTTGGCTAGAGTAATAGCCAGTAAGCATCAAAAAAGTATACTAGAAACCAAATGTATTAGCATTGTTTTTTTTGTTTTTGTTTGGAGAGGTTTTTGCTATAGGGCGCGTACGCTCGCCAGAAAGAGAGAGACAGACAAAAAGTGATAAATCACTCCCCGGGAGGATGGCCACACTGCAGTCCCTTCTCCTCTCAGGATCTTAGGCACGCTTGCACACGTGCCAGGCATGAGTTTAAACCACCGGGTCTGGGACTCAAATCGCAGTCAACCACATGGGAGTCCAGCGACACAGCCATTAATGCCAACTGCTGGTCCTAGCATTGTTTTTATTTATTTATTTAATTTGCCAGAGGGTACATGCCCTCACAGGGTGTTGGGGAGGAGGATCTCTCCATCCTCCTCCACTCCCAACTCCCATGAGGAATGATCATGGTCCAATCTCCTCTTTTCCATTTCTTTCCCCTTTGTGGATTTTGAGCACACGCATGCCAGCATGTTTCTCAAGCTGCCAGGTCTGGAGTTAAAACTGCGCTGGGCCATGTAGGATCCAGCCACTCCAACAGCTGTGACACAAGCTCACCCTCACCTTATATTCTGTAACCCCACAGGCAAGCTCTCTACAAACTAGTGTTACTCTAGAAATAAGAGATCTGGCTAAGAAGTATTGCTGATGGAGATCAGAAGTTGAGATCCCCTCTCTTCAGTTTACTCCAGAGTCTCCTCATTAAATAGCAAAGAAGTAGTAGGCCAGCCCATGATGTGGTAGTAAAGGGAGCTAGATTCCACCTGGCTCACCATGTGGTTCAAGTTCTAGACTGGCAGCTTCAGAAACTCCCTAGGCGATTGTGTGTGCCCAAAAACCCAAAGGGAGAAATGGAGGAGAAAGGCAATGGGGAGGAGTAAGAGAAGATATTTCTCTCTCCTTTCTGTCCTTTCCTCTCTTTGTCTCTTCCTTGCAAGCACACATGCTGTCTGGCAAATTAAAAAAAAAAAGGCAAAGAAACTCTGTAAATAAATACTTGGCTGGGGGTGGAAATGGGGTGATAGTTCAATTCTAAGTTCTCCTTCCCTAACTATTTCTTTTTTCTTTTTTTTTAGAATTACATAACTCTTTATTTATTTTAATTTGACCAGAGAGGGACACAGTGAGAGAATGTGGGAGGGTGGGGGAGAGAGGAAGTAAGCCACCAGGTCCAGGACTTGAACTGCAACCAGCCATGTGGGAATCCAGCGCCCTTAACCACCACACCACCTGCCAGCCCCCCTAACCATTTCTTAGAGCAGTATTCATATAAACAGATTTGAGAGGTGACTAAGCAGCAGTCATGATCCATTTGATTCTGTTTTTTTAAAAATTTTTTTGAGAGGTTTTTGCTATAGGGCACATGTGCTCACCAGAAAGAGAGAGAGACAGAGAGATAGAAAGTGAGGAATTGGGACCAGCAGTTAGCGTAATGGCTATATTGCTGGACTCCCACGTAGTCGACTGCGGTTCAAGTCCTGGACCCGGCGGCTTAAACTCACGCCGGGCGCGTGTGTGTGCGTGCCCAAGATCCCAAGAGGAGAATGGAAGAGAAGGGATTGTGGCGTGGCCATCCCCCCTGGGGGGTGATTTCTCGCTTTCTTTCTCTCTGTCTCTGTCTTTCTGGCGAGCGCACGAGCCCTCTAGCGAAAACCTCTCAAAAAAAAAAAAAAGAGAAATTACCCCCCCTAGGGGGGGATGGCCATGCAACAGTCCCTTCTGTTCCATACTCCTCTCAGGATCTTGGGCGCTCACGCTCATGTGCCCGGCGTGAGTTTAAGCCACTGAGTCCGGGACTCAAACTGCAATCGACTGCATGGGAGTCTAGCGACATAGCCATTACATCAACTGATGGTCCCTTAAATGTATTTTTAATGGGAAGTGGGGGAGAGGAGGGAGGTGTATTTTTGATAGACTCTCACCACTGCGTGATCCTCCTGCCCTAGCCTTCCTGTTTTAGGTTGAGCTGGGAATCTAATCAAGTAAGCCTCCCATGTGGCCTCGGCCACATAGCTGGGCCTGATTCCTTGTAAGTAATGTTGTAATGTTGCATTCTTAGAATCTTGTGAAGTGACTTTCTGTCCGTTCTGATTTCCTTTTTTTTTTTTTTTTTTTTTGAGACGTTTTTGCTACAGGGTGCGTGCCCTCACCAGAGAGACAGAAAGCAAGAAATCACACACCCCCCCCCCCCCCCCCCCCGGTGGAATGGCCACACTGCAATCCCTTCTTCTCCATTCTCCTCTTGGGATCTTGGGTACAGATGCACACATGCCCAGTGTGAGTTTGAACTGCAGTTGACTACATGAGAGTTCAGCAACATAGCCATTATGTTAACTGCTGGTCCCTTTCCTCTTTTTTTTCTTTTAAAATGTTAAATGAAGTAAAAGGAGAGCTCATTCATCGATTCTAGTAATTCTCTCTCCAAGGGAAAAAAACTGCCTTTTTTTAATGTTCGGATTGTTGCTATTAAGACCTCTAATCTGAGGGAATTTCTAAGTTTCTATAGAAGAAACTTAGATTTCTTTTACTCATTGTATTTTTTTTTTAATTTGATGAGAGACAGAGAGAGAGAGAGAGAGAGAGAGAGAGAGAGAGAGAGAGGAGGGAAGTAAGAAAGCAAGTGCCAGGTCCAGGACCCAATCCACAGTTGGCCATGTGAGAGTCCAGCACCTTAACCACCATGCCACCTGCCAGCCCCTTGCCTAAAATTTAAACACTATCTTGGGGCTGGCAGGTGGCATGGTGGTTAAGGGCACCAGACTCCCACATGGCTGATGATGGTTTGAATCCCAGACCTGGTGGTTTTCTCTCTCTTGCTCTGTCCTCTTTGGTCAAATTAAAATAAATAAATTTTAAAAATAAACTTCAACTGTTGTTACAATAGTGAAGCACCTAGCTATTCTAAAAACCTAAAGATGCCTTAGAAGTGAAAAAAGTGGCATGGTGGTTAAGATCACTGGATTCCCACATGACCGATTATGGTTCGAGTCCCGGACCTGGAGGCTTGCTTTCTCGCTTTCCCTTTCTCTCTCTCTCTGTCTCTCTCTGGTCAAAATTTTAAGATGATAATAACAACAAATGGAATTAAATAAATAGATTATTTTTTTAAGAAAGTAAAAAAATTATTATGGAGAGATTTTAACTTCTTTCTACTCTCAGATGATCTGTTCCTTATAGCCTTTTTTTTTTTTTTTTTTTAAGAATTAGTTTATTGGGAACCAGCAGTTAGCGTAATGGCTATGTTGCTGGACTCCCATGTAGTCAACCGCGGTTCACATCCCGGACCCGGTGGCTTAAAACTCACGCCGGGCGCGTGTGCGTGCGTGCCCAAGATCCCGACAGGAGAATGGAGGAGAAGGGATTGCGGCGTGACCATCCCCCCTGGGGGGTGATTTCTCGCTTTCTGTCTCTATGTCTCTCTCTCTGTGTCTGGCGAGCGCACGTGCCCTATAGCGAAAAACCTCTCAAAAAAAAAAAAAAAAAAAAAGAATTAGTTTATTTAATGTTATTTATTTATTTAAATTTGACCAGAGAGGGACAGGGTGTGAGAGAGAGAGGGAGAGAGGGAAAATGAGAAAGCAAACCATCAGGCCTGAGACTCAAAATTTGCGTGTGCGGGACCAGCAGTTAGCGTAATGGCTATGTCGCTGGACTCCCATGTAGTCGACTGCGGTTCGTGTCCCAAGATCCCGACAGGAGAATGGAGGAGAAGGGATTGCGGCGTGGCCATCCCCCCTGGGGGATGATTTCTCGCTTTCTGTCTCTCTGTCTGTCTCTGTCTGTCTGGCGAACGCACACGCCCTATAGCTAAAACCTCTCCAAAAAGAAAATAAGGAAAAGAAAACCTCCGTGTGCCATGTGAGAGTCCAGTGCTCTTAACCACCCCACCATCTGCCGGACCCCCGTAGCCTTTTTTTTTTTTCTTTTTTTTTTTTTGAGAGGTTTTTGTTATAGGGTGTGTGCGCTCGCCAGAGAGACAGGAAATGAGAAATCACCCCCGAGGGGGATGGCCACGCTGCAGTCCCTTCTCCATTCTCCTCTCGGGATCTTGGGCACACACGCACCCGGTGTGAGTTTAAGCCACCGGGTCCGGGACGCGAACCGCGGTCGACTACATGGGAGTCCAGTGACATAGCCACTACGCCAACTGCTGGTCCCCCCCCCCCCCCCCCCATAGCCTTTTTAAAACTAACCAAACCACCACAACAGTCAGCAGTCCACGATCTAAAAGTCTTCTCCTGTAAGCTGATGTGATCTCTGGGAGATAGGGCCTCCATAATAGATCTGTGGGACCCTAGAACATGTAATAGCTTGAACAAGGTTAATTCTGGACATAGAGCAGTAGTTTGAAATTAATATGTTTTTCCTTGTCCACTTTTTGGTGTCCAATAAGAAAAGCTAAAGTTCTTGGGACCAGCAGTTAGCGTAATGGGTATGTCGCTGGACTCCCATGTTGTCGACTGCGGTTCGAGTCCCAGACCCGGTGGCTTAAACTCTCGCCAGGTGTGTGTGCGTGCATACCCAAGGTCCCAAGAGGAGAATGGAGGAGAAGGGATTGCGGTCTGGCCATTCCCCCTGGGGTTGATTTCTCACTTTCTATCTCTCTCTCTTTCTCTGTCTTTCTGGAGAGCACACGTGCCCAATAAGAAAAAAACCTCTCCAAAAAAAATTTAAAAAGTGAAAAGCTAAAGTTCTCAGGGGCTGGCAGGTGGCATGGTAGTTAGGGGTGCTGAACTCCCACATGGCTGATGTGGTTCTAGTCTCAGACCTGGTGGCTTGCTTTTTCACTTTCCCTCTTTCTCTCTCTCACTCTCCCTCTCTGGTCAAATTAAAATAAATAAATAAAGTTACATAAAATAATTCTTTAAAAAAAGAAAAGCTAAAGTTCTTCTCCCTCCCCACAAGTTTGCCAATATGCTCTACAGAGAGAGAGGGAGAAAGTGAGAAAGTACTCCTAGAGGGATCACCATATAACAGTTCCCTCTCCTCCACTCTCTTCTTGGGATTTTGGGCACACATGCCCATGTGCCTGGTGTGTGTTTCGAGCCACAGGTTCCAGGATTTGAACCGCACAATCAAACATCTGAGATCCAGCGCCTTAACTACCTCACCACTTGGCTGGTCTGTTAAAGTTTTTTCTTTAGTGCTTTAAGTCAGCTTCCCATTTGTCCTTTGTAAGCTGAAGAGATGTTTGTGCTGCCTACTTCTTGCCTGTTGGTCCTCAGTGAGCTTGAGAAGACTTTAGAGCTTAATAATAAAAAAGAGTTGGGCCAGTTCTGTGGCCTGGTGATTAAGGCAGCTAGATCCCACATGGTTTAATGCAGTTTAAGTTCCAGACCTTACAGCTTGAGTGTGTGTGTATGTGTGTAAACCCAAAATCCTGAAAGGAGGGAGAAATGAAGAAGGGATTTCAGTGTGACCATCCCCCATGGGAAGGAGTGCTTTCACCTTTCCCTGTTTCTCTCTGGCTATCATACCCTCTGGCCCAAAGAAAGGGGGGGATTAGGACAGCCCTGGTTAAAACACGGAGGTGTTCTCTCTTTGCTTTAGGGACTTATTAGCTTGCCGCGTGCTCACTGAATTTACCTTTCAATTGGTTCTTTTAAAAGTAGCCTTTTCTGGGGGCTGGCAGGTGGCATGGTGGTTAAGGGTGCTGGGCCTCCCACATGGCCATTTGCGGTTTGAGTCTCGGACCTGGTGGCTTGCTTTACTCACTTTCCCTCTCACATTCTCTCTGTCTCTGTCTCTGTCCCTTTCTGGTCAAATTAAAATAAATAAAGTTAAATAAAATAGTTCTTTTAAAAATTATTTAATCCTGGGACCAGCAGGTGGCATAGTGGCTAAGGCGCTGGACACTCCCACATGACCGACCACGGTTTGAGTCCCAGACCTGGTGGCTTGCTTTCTCACTTTCTCTCTCTCTCTCTCTCTCTCTCTCTCTCTCTCTCTGTTTCTTTCTGGTCAAATTAAAATAAATGAATGAATAAATAAAATTAAATAAATAATTATTTTAAAAAATTATTTAATCCTATGTGTTTGTTGTTGTTGTTGTTATTATTATTATTATTATTATTATTAATTTGACCAGAGAGAGAAAGGAAAAATGAGAAAGCAAACTGCCAGGTCCAGGACTTGAACCACAGCTGGACATGTGGGAATAACTGCACCACCATGCCACCTGCCGGCCCCTAAATAAAATTTTTAATTACTTATTTAATTTTATTTATTCATTCATTTTATTTTTTAATTTGACCAGAAAGACACAGAGAGAGGGAGGGAAAGTAAGAAAGCAAGCCACCAGGTCCGAGACTAGAACTGTGGTCAGCCATGAGGGAGTCCAGCCCCCTTATCCACCATGCCACCTGCTGGCCCCAATAAAGTAATTCTTTTTTTTTTTTTAAAGAATTATTTTTATTTAGCTTTTGTATTTATTATTATTATCATTATTATTTTCCAGTTTGATCAGAGAGACACAGAGAGAGAGAGAGGAAGTGAGAAAGGAAGCCACCAGGTCCGAGACTTGAACCGTGGTCGGCCGTGTGGGAGTCCAGCGCCTTTAACCACCACGCCACTTGCCGGCCCTAAAGTAATTCTTAAAAAAAATAAAAATAAGGGGCTGGCAGGTGGGGTGGTGGTTAAGGTAGCTGGACTCCCACATAGCTGACCACAGTTTCCAGACCTGGCAGCTTGCTTTCTCACTTTCCTATTCTCTCTCTCTGTCTCTCTCTGGTCAACTTAAAAAATAAAATAAAATAAAATAATGACAGTGAATAAAAAATTAAACAAAAAATAATTTAAAAAAAGCCTTTTCTGAAAGGTCTTTTCTCTTTTCAGTCCAACCCTTGCCCCAACAAAAAGAAGGATACTAAATGCTAAAGAGCCTGAGAACCTACAGAATCTTATCCTCGGTGTGTTTATTATTTCTATAGCACCACCCATTCAAATTATTTCAGCATAGCCAGACTGCAGTATAATAGTTACGATAAAAGGGTTTTCTGGCTTTTATGGCCAAAGGAGGAAAGATACAGTCTTGCCTAGGGTTTGTTTATTTGTATGTGTATGTGTGTGTAATCTTTTTAGTTTGCAAAAGTACTTTCACATTCATCCAACTTAATTATAAACAGTCCTTGTGATAATGAGGTGTGTTGTGGTTATTAGTGCCTTTTTTTTTTTTTTTTAAAGGTTTTTGACATAGTGCATGTGCATTCTCTAGAGACAGAGAAAGGGAAAGTAAGAAATCTCCCCCTAGGGGGATGGCCGTGATGTAATCCCTTCTACATTTTCCTCCTGGGATTTTGGGCCCACATGCCTGGCATGGTCTTTAAGCCACTGGGCCCAGGACTTGAATTGTGATCAGCCTGTGGAAATCCAGTGCCTTATCCACCACACCATTTGCTGGCTCCACTAATGCCATTTTATAGATGAGGAAATTGAGACTGTCTTTGACTATCTCATTTTGTCTTAAATAATCTAGGGCAGAAAAGTAATCATGTCTGTGGGGCCTTATTCCTAGTTAATAGTACAACTGGTTGTCTTTTTTCAAAGTTGATGTTGAAATTCTATTGCAACTTGGGCCAGCAGTTAGTGTGGAGGTTGAGGTGCTGGACTCCTACATGATCGACCACAGTTCAAGTCCCGGATCTGGTGGCTTGCTTTCTCACTTTCCCTCTCTCTCACTGGTCAAATCGGAAAACAATAATAATAAATAAAATCATTCTTTAAAAAAGAGAAAGAATTTCTATTGCAACTCAGTAATCTTATAGAAAGTTTTTAAGGGGGGGCCGGTAAATGGCAAAATAGTTACGTTGCTGGACTAATGCGTAGTCAACTGCAGTTCAAGTCTCAGACTTGGCAGCTTAAAACTCATGGCAGGTGTGTGTGCATGCATGCCCAAAATCCTGAACGGAGAATGGAGAAGGTATTGCAGTGTGGCCATTCCACCTGGAGAATTTCCTGCTTTCTGTTTCTCTATTTCTCCAGCCAGTGCATTCAGCCTATAGCAAAAAAATCTCTCTTAAATAAAAAAAGGAAAGAAAAGAAAGTTTTTCTTTGGGGGAAAAAAAAAAACAGAAACAGAGAAGCTAGCTGTCTGATATATCTCTATAAAGAGGGAGAGCCTTCTTAAATCTCAGACTCATCTTACTGGATAATCTTTTTTTTTTTAAAAAAAAAAAAACATTTTTACCACAGGATACATGTGCTCTCTGGAGAGAGACAGAAAGAGAAGGAACAGGAGAACTCCCCAAAGGGAATGGCCATGCCATCTTATTCTCTTCCACTCTGTCCCTCTCTGGTCAAATTTAAATAAATAATAGATAGATAGATAGATAGATAGATAGATAGATAGATAAAATAATTAAAAAAAAATTTTTTTTTTCTTTTTTTGGAGAGGTTTTCGCTATAGGGCGCGTGTTCTCGCCAGAAAGACAGAGACAGAGAGAAAGTGAGAAATAACCCCCTGGGGGGATGGCCACACTACAATCCCTTCTCCTCCATTCTCCTCTTGGGATCTTGGGTACGCACACACATGTGCCCAGCGTGAGTTTAAGCCACCAGGTCCAGGACTCAAACCGCAGTTGACTACATGGGAGTCCAGTAACATAGCCATTACGCTAACTGCTGGTCCCAAATTTATTTATTTTGATTTGATCAGAGGGATCGAGTGAGAGACAGCAAGAGAGAAAGTGAGAAAGCAAGCCGCCAGGTCCAGGACCCGAACCACGGTTGGCCATGTGGGAGACCAGTGCCCTCAACCATCACACCACCTGCCGGCCCCCAAAAAACAGAATTAAAAAGATTATTTAACTTTATTTACTTATTTATTTGCTTTCTCACTTTCTCTCTGTCTCTGTCTGAGAGGCTTGAACTGCAGTTGGCCATGGCCTCCAACCACCATGCCACCTGCCGGTCCCCTGTCAGTTGTTTCTTTGTAAATAATCTTGCATTCTCTGAGTTGGGCAGGAGGGTTAGAAGTAGTATTGTCAAAGCCTGCCCTTTGCCTGTGGGCTTTCCTAGAATGGGGAGTCTGTGCTGGCAAGAGATTAGGTGCTGGAAAGATCTTAACCAGTAGCCTTAAGTAATTGATTACTTTCCTCATTTGTGTTCCTTGGAATCATTCAGAAATATCCATTTATGCATTTATTTTAATTTGACTAGGAGGGATAAGCAAACCACTAGGTCCGGGACTTGAACTGCAGTCAGCCATTTGGGAGTTCAGCACCCTTAACCACCTTAACCACCACACCACCTGCTGGCCCCAAAATAAAATAAATCTTTAAAAAAAAAAATGAAAGAAACATTAACAGATAAAGATGAATTGGTTACTCTATACCTTCTCAGCTCTGGAACTCAGATGAAGAAAAGAGGCTCTTCAGGAAAAGCTAGTAACGCTATAGATGCAAGGAGCAGAGTTAAACCTGCTGATTTCTCCAGACTGATCACTCTCTCCAAGTCATTAGGGCCTTTTATGTCAAACTATCCTACAAGGCTAGGACGAAGAGGGAGAGGTTGAGCCACTATAACTCCTTTAATACGAAGTTCGGAGAAGTAAATGTCACATAAGATTTTTGTTTTTTTTCTTTGCAGAATGCATCCTGTCTTGTTCTTGCTGCCCGACATGCCAGTGCTTCTTCCACGGTAAGGTTTGGAAAAGATGACTGACAATCACTGGGGAAGCCTGACCCTGAGACAGGGTTTGCAGACCACCTGGCCTCTTATTATCCTATGTATCTCTCCTGGAAGTGTCCATTTTGTTACTGTTATTTTTATAACTGTTATTACTACTACTATTTTAAGAAATAATTTGCTCAATGAAATAGTGAAATAGGAGTATAAAACACTTTTGCTTAATTATTTAATTTTTTTTTTATTTTGCCAGAGAGTATATGTGCTCACCAGAGACAAAAATAAAAAGAAAGCATCCCCAAATGGTGTATGGTCATATCACAATCTCTTCTCTATCTCCATCCTGTCAGAATTTTGACCATGCATGCTCAGATGCCTGACAGGACTTCTCAGATGCCTGACATGATTTTTTTTAAGTATTATTTATTTATTTAAATCCATTTGTTGTTGTTATTTTTTTTAATTTGACCAGACAGAGAGAGAGAGAGAAAGGAAAGCAAGAAAGCAAGCCGCCAGGTCTGGGACTTGAACCACAGTTGGCCATGTGGGAATCCAGTGCCTTTAACCACCACACTACCTGCTGGCCTGCCTGATGTGATTTTCAATTGCTGGGGCTGGGGTTCAAACCATAGTTGGCCATGTTGGGCCCTGTTCTTTTAAGGCCATGGACTGGCCCTTTTTCTATTATTTTAATTTTTAAAATTGTAAAATATATGTAACATTAAAATGGACTTTTTTTTTTTTTTTTTTTTTTTTTTTAGAGAGAGAGAGAGGTTTTTGCTATAGAGTGTGTGCGCTCGCCAGAAAGAGAGAGACAGAGACAGAAAGTTAAAAATCACTCCCCAGGAAGGATGGCCACACTGTAATCCTTTCTCCTTCATTCTCTTGGGATCTTGGGCATGCACATACACAACGCCTGACATGAGTTTAAGCCACTGGGTCTGGGACTTGACCCGCGGTCAAATACATTAGTGTTCAGTGACATAGCCATTATGCCATCTGCTGGTCTCTTACATATATTTTTTAAAGAATTATTTTAATTAGCTTTATTATTATTATTATTATTATTTGAACAAAGAGAGACAGAGAGAGAGAGGAAGAAAGGGAAAGTGAGAAAGCAAGCTGCCACAGGACCAGCAGTTAGCATAATGGCTATGTCGCTGGACTCCCATGTAGTTGACCGTGGTTTGAGTCCCAGACCGGTGGCACATGTGTGTGCATGCCCAAGATCCCGAGAGCAGAATGGAGGAGAAGGGATTGTGATGTGGCCATCCCCCCTGGGGGGTGATTTCTTGCTTTCTGTCTCTCTTGTTTGTCTCTGTCTTCCTGGTGAGTGTATGTGCCCTATAGCAAAAACCTCTCACAAAAAAAAAAAAGAAAAAGAAAGCAAGCTTTCAGGTCTGGGACTCAAACCATAATTAGCCATGTGGGAGTCCAGGGCCCACGACTACCACACCACCTGCTGACCCCTGTATATTTTGTTTTTAAAGAGAGATTTTTGCTATGGGGCATGTGCGCTTGCTGGAGAGAGAGAGACAGAAAGCAAGAAATCATTCCCTACAGGGGATGACCATGCCGCAATGCCTTCTCTTCCATTCTTCTCTCTGGATTTTGGGCATGCACGCACATGTGCTCAACGTGAGTTTCAAGCCACCGGGTTCATGACTCAGACCATGGTCGGCCAGGTGGGAGTCCAACGATGTAACCATTACACCATCTGTTGGCCCCTTAATATAATTTTTAAGTGTATGGATCAGCGGCAATAAGTACATTCACTTCATTGTGCAACCATGACCACCACTCATTTCTAGAAAAATTTTTTTAATTGCTAGAGGGTATATGCAGTCACCAGAGAGAGGAGAGAGAAAGAACCCTCCATTGGGGGTATCATCATACTGCAGTGTCTTCTGCATTCCTCCATCCTTTCAGGATTTGGGGCACACATGCACATCACTCAGTATGTTTCTCTAGCCACATGATAAGACTTTTAACCACAATCAGCCATGTGGATCTGGTTCCCTTAGCCACTATGTTACAGGGCCAGCCCTCCAAAAACATTTTATCTTTCCAAACTCTGTACATATTAAACAACAATTCCTCATTCCCTCCTCTCCCTGTCTAATTCTTTTACTTTCATCTGTGCAAATTGGGTTGATCAGACTTCTTGGCAGATAAAGCCAAGTTCTGAAAATACCCTACTTTGCAGGAAATGTAGTAAGCTCTTTTATCCTTACTTAGTCCTTCTACTTCTCTTTTTAGAATTTGAAAGACGTATTGGCTGACCTGATACCTAAGGAACAGGCCAGAATTAAGACCTTCAGGCAACAACATGGCAAGACAGTGGTGGGCCAAATAACTGTGGATATGGTAAGGGTTGTGGGATCTGGGCTGGGAAAAGAAGCTCAGTAGTGAATATATAAAAATACGTTTTTTTTCATTGACTATTAAAAAGCATTCTGTCCTATACAAGGAACTGGGGGGGGGGGGGGGGCTTATAGTATTCATTAGCGATTAGATTGTCCTTTTCTATAAATTTAACGCTTGAGTCTAACCTAATTAACCTATGGGAAGGATGAAATTTCTTTTTAAGAATTATCTATTTAATTTAATTAATTTATTATTATTATTCCATTTGACCAGAGAGAGAGAAAGCAAACAAGCCACCGGGTCCGGACTCAAACCATAGTCGGCCATGTGAGAGTCCAGCACCTTAACCACCATGCCACCTGCTGGACCCAAGGATGAAATTTCATGTTCTCAATCCCTCAGCTTTTAGAGCCAGGCCTCTTGAGTTGCTGCTAGACCAGCTAACCATTTTAACTACAGTCACTTTAACTAGAGCCTTAACTAGGCTCTCTGGAACAGCTTTAGGATGACTTTCCAGCTAATTTGAGCACCTGAAATGACAGATTCACAGCAGTTTTTAGCTATTAGTTCCATACCTTTTCCCTGTAATAGATTTCATTTGTATACTTTGGTTGGTGGGAGTTAGGCATAGGAGAGGCTTAGAGTGGACAGGAGAAAAAAGAATAGTATAAGAAAGGGACCAGCAGTTGGCGTAATGGCTATGTTGCTGGACTCCCATGTAGTCTACCGCGGTCCGAGTCCCAGACCTGGTGGCTTAAACTCATGCTGGGCGCGTGTGCGTGCGTGCCCAAGATCCCGAGAGGAGAATGGAGGAGAGGAGATTGCGGCATGGCCATCCCCCCCTGGGGGGTGATTTCTCGCTTTCTGTCTGTCTGTCTGGCGAACACACACGCCCTATAGCATAAACCTCTCAAAAAAAAAAAGAATAGTGTAAGAAAAAGAAACAATATAATAGCAGGAATATTAAATTTTTTTTTTCTGTATAACTGGCATGGTGGCACATGCCCATAATCCCAATAATTAAGGAGGCTGAGGCAGGAAGATCTCGAGTTTGAGCCCAGACTGGACAACATAGCAAGACCTTTAAATGCGTCTCTGCAAAAAGTTTTCTCTCCGAGATTTAGTGATCCTCTAACAAGCTCTAGCCTGGGGAACTAGCAGTTAGCATAATGGCTATGTCGCTGGACTCCCACGTAGTCGACCGCGGTTCGCGTCCTGGACCCGGTGGCTTAAAACTCACGCCGGGCGCATGTGCGTGCATGCCCAAGATCTCGAGAAGAGAATGGAGGAGAAGGGATTGTGGCGTGACCATCCCCCCTGGGGGGTGATTTCTCGCTTTCTGTCTGTATGTCTCTCTCTGTCTGTCTAGCGAGTGCACGCGCCCTATAGCGAAAACCTCTCCCAAAAAAAAAAAAAAAAAAACCCAAGATCTAGCCTGAATCATTCTGACTACTGATCTCATCATCTTCTTTCCTTTAGATGTATGGTGGCATGAGGGGCATGAAGGGATTGGTATATGAAACATCAGTTCTTGATCCTGATGAGGTAAGACATACTCAAGTCAATCACTAGTAATCATTGAGGTTATTGACTGCAAACTGTGGATTAGGGGAGTGAGTACAGGACAACAGACATAGTACCTACCGTCATATTTTGAAAGGTGGAGAACTGGTGTGTATGAAATATTAATAACTGAAGAACAAGTTTGCCCCTTTTTTCCTTTTTTTTTTTTTAAGAGAGATTTTTGCTATAGGACATGTGCACTCGTTGGAAAGACAGAGAGATTTAAAGTGAGAAATCACTCCCTGGGGGGATGGCCACATCACAATCTCTTCTCCTCCTCTATCATTTCAGGATCTTAGGCATGCACACACACACACACGCGCCCATGTGAGTTTAAGCCGCTAGGCCCAGGACTGGAACTGTGGTCAACTGTGTGGGAGTCCAGTGATGTAATCATTGTGCCATCTGCTGATCCCTTTTTTTTTTTTTTTAAGATTTTTGCTACAGAGTGTGTGTGCTTGCCAGAGAGAGAGACCAGAGTGACAGAAAGAAAAAGTGAGAAATTACCTCCTGGGGGGATGGTCACACCACAGTTCCTTCTTCATTCTACTTTTGGGATTTTGGGCATGCGTGCACATGTGCTCGGCATGATTCTCAATCCACCCAGTCTGGGACTCAGACTGCAGTTGGCCTTGTGGGAGTCCAGCTGCCTTAATCTCCATGACAACTGCTGGCCTCCCTTGCCTTTTTAATACATCAATTAGAGAAAATGAACGTACGAAACTAGGAGTAAAGTATGTGAATATTTAAGCTTTAAAAGTTCTGTTCTGGGACCAGCAGTTGGCATAATGGCTATGTCGCTGAACTCACATGTAGTCGACTGCGGTTCGAGTCCTGGATCCGGTGGCTTAAACTCACGCTGGGCACGTGTGCGTGCATGCCCAAGATCCCAAGAGGAGACTGGAGGAGAAGGGATTGCAGCGTGGCCCTTCTCCCCGGGGTGATTTCTCGTTTTCTGTCTCTCTGCCTCTCTCTTTCGCGCCGTACAGCAAAAACCTCTCAAAAAATAAAAATAAAAAAGTTCTGTTCTAACTTGTCTCTTCTCCCTTAAGGGCATCCGTTTCCGAGGACATAGTATCCCTGAGTGCCAGAAGCTGTTGCCCAAGGCTAAGGGTGGGGAAGAACCCCTGCCTGAGGGCTTATTTTGGCTACTTGTAACTGGACATATCCCAACTGATGAACAGGTAAAGCAGAAGGACATTAGTCCTTCATATTACCCTTCTCTGCCTTACTCAAATCTCAAGTACTTAATCCAGGTAATAGTTTATAGAGATGTTCATTAAGGGAAAGAAATCAGTAGCATTTTGCTGTATAAGTAGATTGCGTTGAATCTCTTAGGTTTTCTTTACTTGGATGTCACTGATTTTATTTTCCTCCTTCCTTTTTTTTTTTTTTTTTTTTTTGCTAGTGTTCTGAACAGTGTCTCCCTTTCCACAGGTATCTTGGCTCTCAAAAGAGTGGGCAAAGAGAGCAGCTCTTCCTTCTCATGTGGTCACTATGCTGGACAACTTTCCTACCAATCTACACCCCATGTCTCAGCTCAGTGCTGCCATTACAGCCCTCAACAGTGAAAGTAACTTTGCCCGAGCATATGCAGAGGGTATCAACCGAACCAAGTATTGGGAGGTAGGATTTTTGAGTGGGTTGATTGGTACCTAATGGGGATTCAAAGAACCTGAGTATGAAGAGAGAAAAAAGAATGTAGGATCTTTAGGAAAATTACGTCTCTGAGTTACTCCAGAAACTTAATTAACAATTTTTTATTGTAGACTTGCTTTGTGTTAGTGGTTATGATTGTAAAGATACAGAACAACATTTCTATTACCAAGGTTATTGATTTGGTTAGGGTGGTATATGTGTAAAAAAGAAACTACAGTTCTGTAATCTTACTCTAATAGAGGTGTATGCTCAATGCTGTTAAAACCTTGAAAAGGGTGTGACTTGGGGGGCCTGTCCATGGCCTTGTGGTTAAGGGAGACAGATCCAACATAACTAACTACATGGTTCAAATTCTAGCCCCAGTGTCTTAAATCACCAGATGTGTGTGCATGTGTGTCCCAAGTCCCAACAGGATGGAAAACTGGCAGAGAAGAGACTGTAGCATGACCGTGCCCCACTGGGGAGATGCTTTCTCCCTCTCCATCTCCCTAGTAAGCAAATGCATCCTCTGGCCGACAAAAAAAAAATCAAGGGAAAAAAAAAACATTAAAGGAAAAAGATGTGATATGGGACCAGCAGTTGGCGTAATGGCTATGTCGCTGGACTCCCACATAGTCGATCGCGGTTCGAGTCCCGGACCCGGTGGCTTAAACTCACACCGGGCGCGTGTGCGTGTGTGCCCAAGATCCCGAGAGGAGAATGAAGGAGAAGAGATTGCGGCGTGGCCATCCCCCCTGGGGGGTGATGGCGTAAAAATGGTTATGTCACTGGACTTCCACATGGCCTACCACAGTTGAGTACCAAACCCAGAGGCTTGAAACTCATGCCAGGCGTGTGTGCATGTGCGCCCAAAATCCCAAGAGGAGAAAGGGATTGCTGCATGGCCATGTCCCCTGGCGGGTGATTTCTCGCTTTCTGTCTGTTTCTCTGGTGAGCACATGCGCCATATAACAAAGAAAGAAAGAAGGAAGGAAGGGAGGGAGGGAGGGAGAGAGGGAAGAGGAAAGGAGAAGAGAGGAGAGAGAGGAGAGGAGAGGAGAGAGAGAGAAAAGAGAAGAGAAGAGAAGAGAAGAGAAGAGAAGAGAAGAGAAGAGAAGAGAAGAGAAGAGAAAAGAAAAGAAAAGAAAAGAAAAGAAAAGAAAAAAAAGAAAAGAAAAGAAAAAAAGATGGTTAATATTCTGGGAGTAGGATCTAGAAACAAATGAGCTTTATTTTCTGAAAACGACATAGGACCTTAATATTGGAGATTGGCACTACAGGAACAGAAAAATTCTTTCTTCAAAGCAGGTCCACTAAATGGTTTTTACCATGAGATGCCAATCACCAAGAAGGCTCCCTAAGAGTTAATGATTCAAGACAGAATAGCGATACAGTGGTCTCGTGAAACCCCTTTGGAGCCTTGGCAAATTCTGCTTCATTTGGTTGACCAATATTTATTCAGTACCAACTATATAGAAAGAATTGTGTTTGCTGTTGGGAGAGAGGGGGATAGTGTTTTAAAAACTGATATTAAGAGCCAGCAGATGGTGTAGCAGTTACGTCGCTAGACTCTTACATAGGCAACAGTAGTTCGAATCCCAGACCCAGTGGCTTGAAAAAATCACACCAGAGATGTCTGCATGTGTGCCCAAGATCCAGAGAAGAGAATAGAGGAGAAAGGACTGTGGTGTGGCCATGCCCCTAGGGGATGATTTCTCACTTTCCCTCTCACTGTCTCTGTCTAGCAAGCCCATGTGCCCTAAGGCAAAAACCTCTAAGAAAAGGAAAAAAAAGAGCCTGCAGGTGGTATGGAACTTAAGGAAGCTGGATCCCACATAATCAACTGCCTAGTTCCAGACCCAAGGGCATAAAACACCAGGCACATGTGCGCATGTCCCCAAAATCCCTAGAGGAGAATGAAGAAGGGATTGAGGCATCACCATCCCCCCAGGGAATGAGTTCGCACTTTCCATCTCTCTCTCTCCCTACCCCTCTCTAGTGTGCGTGTCGTATAGCAAAAATTGAGAGAGGGAGAAAAAAAAATTGATAATCTGATTGACATTGGGGAAGTAGACCAAAAAAAAAAAAAAAGCAAAACATACACATTCACAGCTGTTTAGAGCATTTTAAATGCCACAGTTGAGTACAGGAGGTCATACGATCTGTATATATTGCTTTTTTTTTTTTTTTTTTTAAGAACTATTTTATTTAACTTTATTTTAATTTGACCAGAGAGGGGCAGAGTGGGGGTTGGGAGTGAAAAAGCAAGCTGCCAGGACTGGGATTTGAACCACAGTCAGCTATGTGGGAGTCCAGCACCCTTAACCACCACACGACATACTGGCCCCACATTGCTTTTTTTAAAATGCTGTTCAAGCACTTTTTATCTATGTGAGTCTTTTTTTTTCCTGTAAATGTTTTTGTCTTAGGGAATGTGTACTTGTGGGGGGCAGGGCAAGACAGAAACAGTGAGAGGGAAAGTGAGAAATCACTCCCCACCTCCCCAGGGAGATAGCCACACCACACATAATCCCATTTCCTCTGGGGATTTTGGGCATGCATGCACACATGCTCTATGTGAGTTTCAAGCCATGTCCAGGACTCAGACTGTGGTCAGCCATGTAGGAGTTCAGTGACATAACCACTACACCATCTGCTGGCCCCTATGTGAGTCATCTTAACAAGTTAATTCAAAACTCAACAGTTGATGCTGGCTCTTTTTAAAAATAATTCTTTTATTTAACTTTATTATTATTATTTTCCAGTTTGATCAGACAGAGAGAGAGAGAGAAATTGAGAAAGCAAGTCACCAGGTTCAGGACTTGAACTGCGGTTGGCCGTGTGGGAGTCCAGTGCCTTTAACTACACCATCTGCCAGCCTGCTGGCTCTCAATAGCAGTTAAGTTCTGCACAGGGGAAGTTGGATCCCATATATGGCCGACCAGAGTTTGAGTACCAGCCCTTTCAGGCTGAGAAACTTGCTGGCATGTGCCATGCATCCTAGAATTCTGACAGGATAGAGAATGGGTGGAACAAAGTTGTAGCAACCAGATCTCATTGGGCCAGGGGGAACATTCTCTCCTTCCTTTCCCTCTTTCCCTCTCTTTCTCATGCATGCATGCACCCTTTGTCATTAAAGAAAAGAAATACCATGGGGCCTGAAGAATGAAAAGAATCTTTTTTTTTTTTTTGGAGAGGTTTTTCCGCTATAGGGCGCGTGCGCTTTCCAGACAGAGAGAGAGAGAGAGACATAGAGACAGAAAGCGAGAAATCACCCCCCAGGGGGGATGGTCACGCCGCAATCCCTTCTCCTCCATTCTCCTCTCAGGATCTTGGGCACGCACGCACACGCGCCCGGCGTGAGTTTTAAGCCACCGGGTCCGGGACGTGAACCGCGGTCGACTACATGGGAGTCCAGCGACATAGCCATTACGCTAACTGCTGGTTCCCAAGAATCTATTGTTTTTTAAAAAAGATCTAACATTTATACTCAAAATACTTATCTTTTTAGAAATTGACCATTTAGGGGCCACCAGGTGGTGTGGTAGTCAAGGCGCTGGACAGTCACATGGCTGATTGCAGTTTGAGTCCTGGACCTGGTGGCTTGCTTTCTTACTTTCCTTCTCTGTCTCTCTCTGGTTAAATTTAAAAATACTAACAAAATTAATAAATAATTCTAAAAAAAAGAAACTGACCATTTAGAGGCCAGTCAATGGTGCAGTGGTAACATGGGACACTGTAACCATGACCCACATGTGAAGGTTCCTACTTTATGTCCAGGGACCTCCCTAAGATTACCATGTGCATATATTCCCATAATCTGGGCTGGCTAAGGCTGGGGGGTATATCACAGTGTCAGGATTCTTTTGGGGTGCTTGTTCTCTCTTTCACTCACTTGTGGGAGAAATAAATAAAGGTTTTTAAAATATCCACAATGTGCCAGGAGATCGTGAGGTGATGTGGAGGTTAAGGTGGCTGGATCCTACATGGCTAACTGCATGGTTCACGTCCCAGACCTGGTGGCTTTAGAAACATGCTGGGCATGTGTATGTCCATGTCCAAATTCCTGAGAGGAGGATGTAAGCGAAGGGATTGCAGTGTGGTAATCCCCTCTAAGGGGTGATTACCCACTTTCTCTCTTTTTTTCTGTCTCTGTCTCTGGCAAGCACACACTATAGCCAACTAAAAACAAAACAGGCACTTGTGCGCACACACACACACACACACACACACACACACGAGAAATTGGCCACTCATAAGTATCTAATAACTATTTGCTTTGATTGCCATTGGGAATTTTGGGGACGGGCGGTGATAACAGCTTTTCATACATTATGGCAGATGCTTTTAATGTAGTTCTCAAATATCTAGACATGCTGCATGCTTAACACTTTACTGTATCCCTAAAAAAGAGTCTACTGCTTCACCGTTGCCTCTATGTTAGTGTACAGCCATTGTTTAACTGTACACTGTCATCATCACTTTGTGAGATGTTATCCAAGCATGACTATCTTGAGGTAAACATATACTTCAGGACTTTGATTTTCTAGATAGTGTTTGTGAGCTATATTGATATATTTGTCAGTCTAAGGATATGTGCCACTGGCTGGCCAAGACTAGCTATTTAATTATTATTTAGTTTTATTTATTATATTTTAATTTGACTAGAGAGACAGAGAAGAAAAGTGAGAAAGCAAGCTGCCAGGTCCAGGACTCAAACGGTGGTCAGTCATGTGGGAGTCCAGCATCTTAATTACAACGCCACCTACCAGTTGACTAGCTATTTAATGATATTGAGGATTCATTAAAAAGTTTAGGTGGGGGCCAGCAGGAGGTGTGGTGGTTAACAGTGCTGGACTCCCACATGGCTGACCGCTGTTTGAGTCCCGGACCTGGGGCTAGCCTTTTCACTTTCTCTCTTGCTCTTACTCTTTCCCTATCTTGTCAAATTAAAATAAATAAATACATAAAATAATAAAATAATTCTTAAAAAAGAAGTTTAGGTGGGGGGCCAGCAAATGGCATAATGGTTATTTCACTGGACTCCCATGTGGTTGACAATGGTTCAAGTCCTGGACCTGGCAGCCTAGATAGAACTTTACGCTAAGTATGTGTGTATGCCTAAGATCCTGAGAGGAGAATGGAGGAAAAAGGATTGCAGTGTGGCCATCCTCCCAAGTGGGTTATTTCTTGCTTTCTGTCTATTTCTCTGGTGAACGCACGCACTCTATAGCAAAAATCTCTCTAAAAAAGAAAAGTTTAGGTGGGAGAGTGGTTTCTTTTGATTAAGGGAAACCTCTACCTTTTAGAGAATACATACTTAAATATTCAGACATTGAGGGGCCAGTAGGTGGCATGGAGGTTAAGGTGGCTAGATCCCACATGCTGCCTCCATGGTTGAACCCAGCAGCTTGAAAATCATACTGGGCACATGTGTGTATGTGTGTGCCCAAAAATCTTTAGAGGAGAAATGAGAAAGGATTGTGGTATGACCAGCCCCTTGGGGGCTGGGGTGGTTTCTTTCCCTCTCTCTCTCCCTATCTCTGCCTCTCTCTGGCAAGTGCATGTGCCCCATAGAAAAAAACTTAAAAAACAAAACAAAACAAAACATTCACACATAGAAATAAGTGATATCTATGGCCAGTGGCATGGCCATCCCCCTTCGGGAGTGATCTCTCTCTCTCTCTCTCTCTCTCTCTCTCTCTGGCAAGCACATGTGCCCTTTAACAAAACTGAAAAAAGAAAAAGAAAGTGGTTTCTGTGGCCAGCTGGTGGTATGATGGTTCAGGCAGCTAGATTCCATATGGCCACCTTCCCAATTCTAGTCTTAGACCCAAAAGCTTGAAAAACATACCAGATGTGTACGCGCATGACCAAAATCCTGATAAGAGAAATGAAGGAGAAGGGATTGCAGTATTAACCATCTCCTATACCTTCTGGCAAAGTTTTTTTTTAAAAAGGAACTATGCTATTTCTGGGATTTTTCTTAAAATAATTTGGGAGAGGGGCCAGCAGGCAGCATGGCGGTTATAGCAGCTAGATGCCATATAGCCCACTGTGCAGTCCCAGACCCAGCAGCTTAAAAATCATGCCAGGCATGTGTGCATGCTTACCCAAAATCCTAAGAGGAGAATGGAGGAGGAGAGACTGTGGCATGGCCATCCCCCTTGGGAGTGATTTTTCACTCTTTCTCTCTGTCTCTGGCAAGCACATGTGCCCTATAACAAAACTAAATAATAATAATAATAATTTGGGAGGTGAGAGCGGAAAGTGAATAAGGGTATAGATGAAACAAGAGTAGCCATCAAAAGGAATAAGTTCAAGAGATCTATAGTACACATGGTGACTATATTAAATAACAGTATATTCCTTTTCTTTTTCTCTCTTTTTTTTTTGTTTTGTTTACTTGCCAGAGGGCACATAGGCACTCCAGAGAGAAACAAAGGGAGGAGGAAAAAGCACTCCCCAGTGGGGCATGGTCACATATCAGTCCCCTTCCTCTCTCATTTCTCCCTCTTATTGGGATTTCGGCATGTAGTCACACCAGACATGTACCAGGGCCTGGATTTGAACTGTGGTTGGCTGAATGGGATCTGGCTCCCTTAACCACTGGGCTATGGGACTGGCCCAACAATGTATTATTATATACTTGAAAATTGCTAAGAGAATAGATTTTAAATGTTCTCACCACAATAAAATAAGTATGTTAAGGTAATGGATATGTTAAGTAGCTGGCTTGATTCACTGGTTCACAGTGTTTACATATATAAACTTTTTTTTTTTAAGTTTGCTGTAGGGTGTATGCACTCACCAGAGAGGGGGAAAATAAGAAATCACCTGTTGTGGGAGGGGCGGTGGCGGTGGCCATGTTGCAATCCCTTTTCCATTCTCTCAGGATTTTGGGCACTCACGCACATGCGTCTGGCCTGATTTTTAATCCACCAGACCTAGGGCTCAAACTGCATAGTTGGCCATGTGGGATCCACCCACCTTACCCACCAGGCCACTGGCCAGCCCACTATTTATTTCTTCCACCAGAGACAGACATGTACCGTCAGCAGGGTCCTCACACTGTAGTTCAGTCCCAATCTCAGCCAGTCAGAATCACAGGCATGTGTGTACACATGTGTGTAGGGAGCTCTCAAGATGTGAACTTGAGACCATCTCATATGGCTTCAACATCTTAGAGCATTGCACTACGGCTGGGCCTAAAAACATTTTTTTTTTTTTTTCTTTTAGAATTATTTATTTAGGGGACCAGCAGGTGGAGTGGTGGTTAAGGCACTGGACATTCCCACGTGGCCAACCATGTAAAGTCTTGGACCTGGTGGCTTGCTTTCTCACTTCCCCCCTCTCTCTTTGTGTCTCTCTCTGGTCAAGTTGAAAAAAATGAATGAATAAATGAAAAAATAAATATTTTTAAAAATATATTATTAGGATTAAAATTTATTAGTATTTTTAAACTTGATATAGGACACATACATTCACCAGAGACAGAGGAAGTAAGAGTAAGCAAGAGAGAGGGAGGGAGGGAAAGTGAGAAAGCAAGCTACCAGGTCTGGGACTCAAACCACAGTCGGCCATGTGAGAGTCCAGCATCTTAACCACACTACTTGCTGGCCCCCTAAAAACATCTTATACACCATAAATATAAATGATTTTTTTTTCTTTTTTTCCTCATGCCCCCAGATCCAGGACTTGAACTGTACTGTCAGCCATGTGGTATTTAGTCACCCTAACTACCTTGCCACTGGTTGGCCCTATAATTCTTATTTGTTACTTTTTAAAAAGATGGCCATGAGTGATCATTATTTTAAGCCAGGTGGTACTTATTAGGTATGGGTAGCTTTGCATAAGTTACTTATCCTGGCCAAGCTCCAGTTACCTCATCTGTAATTTGAAGGCTATATTATTTTACAGGATTGTTGTAAAAAGAGATTTTTTTTTAATGCAAATGATATATCAGGCGCAGTAATTATTATATAGTATGTGCTTTAGTGGAAGGCTTTGTTACTAAAAAACTGAATACTACTCTTTGATGCTTGCAATGTATAGTGAATTTTCTTTGGAAGATGAAACAGAATTATTCTTTTCTTTTTAGAGAGAGAGATTTTTGCTATAGGGTGCATGGCGCTTGCCAGAGAGACAGAAAGCGAGAAATCACCCCCCAGGGGGATGGCTATGCAGCAATCCCTTCTCCATTCTCCTCTCAGGATCTTGGACACACATGCACACGTTCCCCAACGTGAGATTTAAGCCACCAGATCAGGATTCGAACCACAGTTGACTACATGGGAGTCCAGCTACATAACCATTATGCCATCTGCTGTTCCTCACAATTAATTATTAAAGCTTAGTGTCTTACCACATATTGGGTTGTCAGAAAAGTCGTGATGTATTTTTCTCTACGCAAAAAGACATCATGACTTTTCCAACAATGCAATACATTGAGTGCAAAGTCATATATAGTAGGAAAAGATTGTGATTAATCACATCAAGATTCAAACCCGAATTTGGCATTTAACTGAATACTATGAGTCTTGGTTCCCTCATCTGTAAAATGGTGGTTATTATATGTTGTGTAGGGTAAGAATTAATAATAATGTTGTAAACATAAGATAGTACTGTTAGTTGTTTAGTGCAGTGGCTATGTCTTAATAATTACTTAGTTAAATGGTATTTGCTTGTAAACATATTCAGTATATAATCACTGAGCTCATAACCATCAACTCAAATAGCCCAATCCACAGAGGACGAACCCTGCCTAATTCTTCTTTGCTGATAATTACTTTTTTCCCTCCATCTTTCGCTTCTCCCATCAGCTGATTTACGAAGACTGTATGGATCTGATCGCAAAGCTACCTTGTGTTGCAGCGAAGATCTACCGGAATCTCTACCGGGAGGGCAGCAGTATTGGGGCTATTGACTCTAAGCTGGACTGGTCTCACAATTTCACCAACATGTTAGGCTATACTGATGCTCAGTTCACTGAGCTCATGCGCTTGTACCTCACCATTCACAGGTGAGCTGGACCCAGCCACCATAGCCACCAGATGCCTAGATGGGTGGGAAATTTTTAAAAAGCCCCTTAATGTCTTCTGGGAACAGATGGTAGGCAGCAAGGAAATAGAAACTTCATAAGGGATATACAAGGCAAGAAAGGGGTCTAATAAGGAAGATCAGAAGACCTAGGGAAATTACTGTAACCATGCTAAGGACAAGATGGTGCTTCCAGCTGGGAAAAGATACTAGCCACTCATAGTAGGTAGACCTTCAGCTTCCCTGGAGCACCCTCTTCTGGCCACTGCTATTAAAGCTGGGGTGGGAGTCAGAGAGCTGGGCACATAAGCATCAACTAGTAACCTCTCCAGCTCTGTGGATTAGTGAACAAAAGCTGGTAATGAGATTAAGACGTCTTTTACGAGAGCTTCGGTATAACTGACTGGCTATGACTGGTATGAGTCTGTAACTAGGCTAGTATGTGACAAATACGAACTGCAAGATCTGTTTCCATAATCTGCTTTGTTTCTCTCCCCCATGTCCTCTCTTTTTACTTCACTCCAGTGATCATGAAGGCGGCAATGTAAGTGCCCATACCAGCCACTTGGTGGGCAGTGCCCTTTCAGACCCTTACCTGTCCTTTGCAGCAGCCATGAATGGGCTGGCAGGGCCTCTACATGGATTAGCAAATCAGGTAAGACTATTCTTTTTCCTTTCCTGCTCCATGTTTTCCTTACACCACACTTTTTTCCTGATTTTGAATTTCTTCCTGGCATATGAATTGACGTTTCTTCCCCAAAAACCTTACCTGTAGGAAGTGCTTGTGTGGCTAACACAACTACAGAAGGAAGTTGGCAAAGACGTGTCAGATGAGAAGTTGCGAGACTACATCTGGAACACACTAAACTCAGGACGGGTAAGCAGAGATGCTTAGCAACTAGGAAAGAAACTAAGATCCAAGCTTTTTTCTCTTTAAAATTTGCCAGAGAGTGCATGCACTCACCAGAGAGAAAGTGAGAAAGCACCTCCCATAGGAGATGGCCACACTTTAGTCCTTCTCCTCCATTTCTCCTTTGAAGATTTTAGGCACGTATGCACAGGTGATCAGTGTGTTTTTCAAGCCACCAGGTCTGGGACTCGAACCCTAGTCATCCATGTGGGATCAAGCTGCCTTAACCACCATGCCATCAGCTGGCCCCATGTTTTTCGATTTGAGGGCCAGCAGGTGGTGTGGTGGTTAAGGGTGCTGAACTCCCACATGGCTGATCATGGTTGAGTCCTGGACCTGGCAGCTTGCTTTCTCGCTTTCTCTTGCTCTCGCTCTGTTCCTCTCTGGTCAAATTAAAATAAATAAAGTTAAATAAAATAATTATTTAAGAAAAATATTGAGAGATTCTTAAATTAGGTTAGTTGGTTTTTTAATTCTATTTATCTACCCTGATAAATTTAGTAAACCAACAGTCCTTTTCCACACCTTTTATAGGTTGTCCCAGGCTATGGCCATGCGGTACTAAGGAAGACTGATCCACGATATACCTGTCAGCGGGAGTTTGCTCTGAAACACCTGCCTAATGACCCCCTGTTTAAACTGGTTGCTCAGCTGTACAAGATAGTGCCCAATATCCTTTTAGAGCAGGGCAAAGCCAAGAATCCTTGGCCCAATGTTGACGCTCATAGTGGGGTGCTGCTCCAGGTGAGTCCTCCCTTTCCTACTTTCCTT
Organism: Tupaia tana; assembly: GCA_026018925.1. Taxonomy (NCBI): domain Eukaryota; kingdom Metazoa; phylum Chordata; class Mammalia; order Scandentia; family Tupaiidae; genus Tupaia; species Tupaia tana. Next base: position 161,911,493 of record JAKSZU010000006.1, on the reverse strand, counting down.
CTTAATTTGTAACCAAACCGTACTGTTCTCTTCCATGCACAAAGTCAACTCTGTAGTCAGAGCAAGAACTCACAGACCTCCTTCTTCATAGATCCTTTTCATAAAGTCACCTGTGGCAGGGGTCAGGGTTGGAGATTGGGATCTCTTTTCAGAATCTCAATTGCTATACTTTTCCCAGTGTCATTTCCATCTAAGGCAGACTGGGCTAAATCCCTAAAAATAAAAATAAAATAAAATAAAATAAAATAAAATAAAATAAAATAGGAAAATGTAGCCCCTAAGGTTTCTATCACCCTGGACTTAAATATGCCAGTGCCTGTTTACCTTTAACAAAGCTTTTCTCTTCTATCTTACAGTACTACGGCATGACGGAGATGAATTACTACACGGTCCTGTTTGGGGTGTCACGGGCCCTGGGTGTACTGGCACAGCTCATCTGGAGCCGAGCCCTTGGTTTCCCTCTAGAAAGGCCCAAATCCATGAGCACGGATGGTCTGATGAAGTTTGTGGACTCTAAGTCAGGGTAAAACTGGAGACTAGGGAAAACCAACTACCAGAAAATGAGGAAGCTTAAAAAAAAGTATACCTTTGTTTTGTTCCAGGGGGGCCTTTAAGATTTAAGATTAAATTGTATCTGAGGCACTGATAGTACATTTGAAGTTAAAATATAAATTAAGACTTTAAAATTTGAAAAATCACCCCTTTCCTAATTAGCTCCCTTCCCCTGCCTGGTATGAGTTGCCCATCAACTATAGGATGACCAGGACTAAAGCAAGTGGTAAGTGTTAGGTTCGATTCCCCCACTCCTCACCATCTCTCAAGTGAGAATCTGGCTCCTCTTTCCCTCAGTCAAAGCTGGTTGCAGAAAATCTGCAGTCACTTTGGAGCTTTTGCTTCTACTTTGCGAGCCCTCAATAAGCCACCAAACCAGGACTCTGCCTCTTCTGTTTCCATAGGAATCATGTTGGATTTTCAGCTATACAAAGCCCGACAGCCCTCTTCTGCACACAAAACACCTAGCAAGACCTACTGGTTGGCTGGGCATGCTTGGGTAATCTTATGCTACCCAGTGACCATAAAGGCATGGCATTTGTGATTGGCACCCAGTGTTTTATTTCTTTTTAAAATTATCCCGTTAAAATTAAGGCCTAGAGTATTTTGTTTCCCGTTACTTTAATACCTCCTTCAAGACTTTCTATACCTGCTGCTCCTCAAACTGAGGATGCTCTGGACTTTGCCCTCTTGGTTTCTACTAGAGATCTTCTGACTTGTGGTCTTTCTCAGTCATTTGGCTTTATCAGTGCTTCATGTGAATTAAGCTGTTACTTCCATAGAACATAAACCACTCCCTGACCACCACCAACCCCCCCCCTTTTAATATGATGTGGGACACAGAACAGACACTCAGGAACAACCAGCATTATATCTTTGTAGTCTGATCCCAAGGGTACTAACATCTCTTTTTGAACAGGGAAATGAGTCAAGATTGGACATGGTCTCCTTTAAATATCAGGTTACGGGGCTGAGGACATTAAAAATAGTAAGCATCCCTCCTCACCCTTTACTATAAGAAAATATTCCCTTATTTATCAATGTCTTATTCCTGCCCTTCCCCTAAGAGTTCACAGTGTGGTGTTTATTTGAGAAGCTCCATTTGCACAGGTTTTCAGTGACTCAGAATGTCCTGCTGCCTTTTCTTTGAGAAAGGATTGAGATACACTCCTGCTGTGCCCCCCTTCCCTCAGAACTCTTGCCTGTGTTTGTGTGGATCCCTAGTCCCCAGAACCACACTGTTGAGATGGACACACTGTAAACCCCTGGGTAACTGTCAAGTCATAATGCAGACTTCAGATTGTTCTGTATAAAATGAAGAATAAATGTTTTTATTAACAATGCTTGAGCCTGCTATTAAATAAGACCTTGATGAATCTTTTATAAAGTAAGGAAACTGACTAGAGTGATTTCAAACTTTGTAGTTTCTAAGTTCCTTTAGGATTCCTGTGCATTCCTTTATCTGTAGGTAAGTTTGGTATTCTTTTACCAAAATCAGAGGAAAGGGTCTCTGTGAAACTCCCAGAGATTTCTACCTTTCCTCAAAGTTAGGAAGTCCTTTACTTTAGCCCCCATCCTTCCTAATCTGATATGGTAGACTATTCAAGGACTACGCCTGAGACCTCACAAGTGCCTATGTGATTAATCCAAGAATTGGTCCAGCCCACTGGGTGAAAGGAACAAACTGTACCAAGGATAAATGTGCTAGGGCTGCTAGCTTAAAACCTGAGCCACAAGAGGGCTCAAGTACTACACTGGAATACCTTCTCTTTGCACCTTCCCTTGGGGAAGCCCTCAGAATAACAAGAGGTGGTCCTGAAGGCATCAGATGTTTGGGCAGTCTGAGACCAGATGATTCTGTGTTGAGACTCTTGTTCCAACTGACCTTCTGAAAAAGTCTATAAATAGGCAAGGGGTGGGAACTAGGTCCTGGCTTGTAAAATGTGCTACTAAAGTTAGCAGGGACGTTATGTCCAAGAGGCTTTCTCACACCTTCCCTCCCCCAGGGAAGGAAACCATGATTTTTTCCTTTATATCTACATTCCCCACCCCACCCCACCAAGAAACAATACCCAAAAAAAAAAAACAAATGCACACTGTCACAGTTTATTGAAATTTTATAAAAACTCAGGCCAAGTGAAATAAGGTACAAACCAAGAGTACAAACACAACTTCGTTCAGTGCTTTTTTTCTCCTTGGCCTTATGGTATTAATGGTAAGAAAGCCCCTTGCTCTCTTGCCAGGCAGCATGGAAACAGTTTCAAAGTGAGGCTACATGGATTTCAAGCTGGGGGCATTCCTTTCTGAGGAATCTCAGGGCAAAAGTTCTTTACCCCTAAAACATCTGTACCAGAGAAAAAGCTAAATTTATTAAGTTCTTAGAGAAGTTGCTGTCTTTCCCTGGTCAGAATTAAGATGCCCTCCCTAACATGCCCAGAGACAACCACACAGTCCTGATTCTAATTCAGTGTAAAAAGGCTGCAGGCAAACAGGGCTGTAAGGATGAGCCTGATCCTTTCCTAGGCGTGTGTTATTTCCGTATCTGCTGCCTTTTCCTAGCATTTCCAGCTAGTATAGAGCCCAATTTCTGGGGTATTAAGAGTAGGAACAGTATTCTGAACACAGACTCCTCTTACATTAGATCAGGAGCCAAACCAAATAAATAAGAGAATTAGGTGGGGAGGGCAGATTAGGATAGGCTAGAGAACAGTTCTTTGTCTCATGTCTGGTGCACCTCATGGAACATCAGTTCACGGGGGATGGCCGTTTCTGGACCAAACTTGGTGGCTGCCCGGCGTTCGAAGGCAGCAACATTCTGTTTGACAACCTCATCAAAAAACATGGTGGCCAGCTGGGAGTGCAGCAGAGAACGAAATTCAAAGGAAATCTGGGAATGGGTAAGAGACAGTCAGAAACTCTTGAAAACTATGTTGAATAGTTCCTGGCCAAAAGTAACGATGCTGTACCTCAGTGCTTTTTCTCCCTTTCCCCTTCTCTCTTACGTGGCCTAAAGAGTCCTAACTTAGGACCGAGCATGGAGTACAAGTTTGATATGAGCTCAGACTTGTATAATCTCATCGACCCAGGATATGCTAAGTGCTACCTATACTTAAATAGCCCTGTCACAGTATACCAGCCCTGTTCCTACCCCCCCTCCACACAGCCAGTCCTAGACCCATGCAGTGTAACCTACTGACTCACCGAAAAGTCCACTGTGCAAGTTCGGGGGTAGGCAGGGATACCAGGGCTGAATCGCCAAATGGTCTCTAAGTGATTGAAGAGCTTACCATCGGTGCAAACAGCCTAGAATAGGACACACAGGTAGTTAAATATTTTTACTAAGTATGGGAGGCAAAAAGAAATTGTAAGCCATTTTCCTTCTATCATTTTAATGAGGGAATATTTGACAACAGACATAAAGGTCATTACAAGGAAGGCCACGTTGGCCCTTAAACGTGAAAATGCTAAGGAACACAAACACTTCCTGGTCAACCCCTCCAGACAGGCCTCACCTTGACCATGTGAGGTTTGACCATGGAAACCGCAGAGGTATAACGTTCTATGACAGGTGGAAAGCCAACCTCCAACTGGGCCTTCAGGTGACCCTTACGGCTGGATACCACCAGAGACTTCTTACACCAGGGCACAAACTCGCGATACTCTTGGACATTGGATACCACCTCGTACATCTCCTGCATTGAGTACCTAGGGGAGGGGAATCAACAGAGAAGCCAAGAACTGCCAGCTGGGTCAGGCTCCTCCTTACCATCTGCCCTCAACTCATGCTTTTGCCCACAGTCATGCACCTTCAGGGGCCAGCAATCCCAAACAGGCTTGGATAAATGACCTCTCAAAAGCTACTTTATATCTTGCAGTTTACAGAATGCTTTTGCATTCGTTATTTTGATCTTAAAAGTGACCATCTAGGGATGAGAGAGGGTCGGTTTTGCTGCTGAGCACATGAGGATGAGATCCCAAGCTCTACAATGTTTTTAAGGTAAATTACTTGTGCCTCCATTTCTCATCTATATAAATCAGAAGGAATAACTATCTAATTCATAAATTTATTGAGGATCAAATGGAATATTGAGCAAGTGGGAAGTGTTCAATAAGTTAGCTCTTATACTGTGCACAGCACGTGTAAAAAAAGTTCACCAGAGAATAACCTGTATGCATAGTCCAACTCTAGTCCCATTTCACTTAATACACATGCACCCCCCAAGAAGGGAGACATTAAGGTTGGAAGGCTGGAAGGAGATGATAAAAGATCAGAGCTGAGGAGAGAAGGGCCAAGGATGAATCTTGCCCGCTACCGATACCCTTACACTCGCCTGGACATGATTGTTTGGAGGGGAAGAGGAGGTGGAGTGATGCTGTGCAGAGGAGGATGCTCACCCCATGATCCTACGCTCCGAGTAAGCCTTTCGCTTGTTGGTGAACGGGGCTGCAAAGCCCATGAAGGAACGGCTGGGAGGTAAGCCAGCCTCAGCTGCTAAGACCTGGGCAGCTCGGGGCAAGAAGAGGCTGCAGGAGATCAGAAACCTAAGGCCGAAAGGAAAGGAGAGGCAACCTTATGACTTTATTCCTCAGCCATTTCCACGTGAAGGGGAAGAGAGGTGCATTCCAGGGGAAGGTCGTCCAAACAAGCTTTTCCCTCAGCACCTGCTCCAACCCGCCAAGCTTCCTGGCCAGGCGGTCACGAGTGCGAAAGGTCGAGGGCGGCTGAGGACAGGCCCACGGGTGGGGATAGGAAAAAGCGGGGTGCGTGCTAAGCACCATTTGCCTCTGAGTGGGGCTCTGCTGCCGCTGAAAGCTGACTCGGAGAGCATCTTGCCCCCGGAGCCCCGCCGAGCCGTTATTGCCAGGGCGAGGGCCAAGCAGTGGCCGGGCAGCCCCGAGGACCTGCCCTAGTGTTTAAGTGGCAAAAGCGTCCACCAAAACTCTACGTTAGTTTCCAAGGCACGACCGCTGACGCTCCCGCCGCGCCTGCATCCCAGACTACAACCCTCCCCAGCGGAACCTTGGGGTCCTGGGCGACCCCATCCGTCCCGCGCGGAGGCCCGCGCCTGCCTCTCACCTCATTGGTCGCGGCGGTCGCGGAGGGCCCGGGGGCGGAGCCGGGCTTGCGCCCGGGCGGAGCGAAAGGCCGCAGTAGCGCTGGGCCGCCGCGCGTGTCCCGGCAGGGAGTCGCCGCGCGCCCGCCGAGGCCATGCGCGCGAACCTCCCCGACCCTCTCGGCCGTCAGTCTGGCTGCGCCCTCCTCACTCCAGAGAAGGAGCGGCCGCCGAGCCGGGCCCGGGCCCCCGAGCGCAGGGGTGGCGAGGCACTGCGGCTCCTCTCGCCCTGCTCCCGCCCGGGCGGCCGGATAGGCTAGAACTGAAGCTGCGACCGCTGCTCCCGCAGCTCCCGGTACCCTCACGTCACGCCGTTGCCATGGCTCGGGACCCGGAGCGGGAGGAAGGAAGGGGACCACGCTGCCTGTCGGGAGATGTAGTTCCACACTCCTGGCGAGAAAGGGCTCTGGGGCGTGTGTTTGAGAAGCCGCAGAGATGGCTTCGGGGAGCGAGGCCGCCAGGCCCAAACTACTTGGCGAACCTTTGGTCACAGGACCTAATGCGTAGGCGCAGTGCTGACTTCGGGGGCGTGTCAACAGCAGATATCTGCGGAGCCCGTAACGCCTCTTCTAAAGCCTTTGTCATGTTCTATTTATAGTTAGAAGCTCTTTTCATCTTTGTAGCCTCCCCAGTGCCTGGTGCTGTGCTTGACATCTTTGGGAAACCGACGCTCCAATCTCTGAGTTAAGACTGCATAGTTTCCTCTCGCTCTCTGTCTCTTGCTAGAGGGTGCGTGCGCGCGCGCGCGCGCGCGCGAGAGAGAGAGAGAGAGAGAGAGAGAGAGAGAGAGAGGAACAGAGAGGAGAAAGCACAGCTCACCCCCCGATCCCTCCATGAGGACTGATCACTCCGCAAATTCCTTTTGTTCCATCTCACCCTTTCGGGATTTTGAGCATGAACACTAGCGTTTTTCTCAAGCCACAGGGGACTTGGACTGCGCGGCTCCGTCCACCACCAGGCCACTGAGCCAGTCTAGTTTTTCTCTCTGCATACTTACAAAAAGAAGTCAGGGTGGAAAGAGCCAGTCTTGCCATAGTTGGGGAGAGAACTGTTAATATCTGTGGCCAGAAAAGTGTGCACTTGATGAAAGGTGAGATATATTTTGTTAGGAAGGAACCCGTGGTCACCAACCTATTTGTTTTTTTTTTGTTTTTTTTTTTGAGAGGTTTTTGCTATAGGGCGCAGTGCGCTCGCCAGACAGACAGAGAGAGACATAGAGACAGAAAGCGAGAAATCACCCCCCCCCCCCCCCCCAGAGGGGATGGTCACGCCGCAATCCCTTCTCCTCCATTCTCCTCTCGGGATCTTGGGCTCGCACGCACACGCGCCCCACCGGGTCCAGGACGCGAAACGTGGGGTCGACTACGTGGGAGTCCAGCGACTTAGCCATTACGCTAACTGCTGGTTCCCATCACCAACCTATTTTTAAAAAACATTCTAGGGACCAGCAGTTAACGTAATGGCTATGTCGCTGGACTCCCATGTAGACCGCGGTTGAAGTCCCGGACCCAACGGCTTAGACTCAAGCCCGGCGCGTGTGCGTGCGTACCCAGGATCCTGAGAGGAGAATGGAGGAGAAGGGATTGTGGCGTGGCCATGCCCCCTGGGGGGAGATTTCTCGCTTTCTGTCTCTCTGTCTCTTTCTGGCGAGCGCACACTCCCTATAGCGAAAACCTCTCAAAAAAAAAAAAAAACACAAAAAACAAAAACAACAACAAAAAACATTCTAGGGGGCCAGCAGGTGGCGTGGTGGTTAAGGTACTGGACATGCCCAGATGGCTGACCACAGTTCCAGTCCTGGACCTGGTAGCTTATGTTCTCACTTTCCTTCTCTCTGTGTCTTTCTTTGGTCAAGTTAAGATAAATGAATAAAGAAAATAATTATTTTATTTTTTAGAGAGGTTTTTGCTAGAGGGCGTGTGTGCTCACCAAAAAGAGACAGACAGAAAGCAAGAAATCACCCCCCAGGGGGGATGGCCACCCTGCAATCCCTTCTCGGTTCTCTCAGGATCTTGGGCACGCACGCACATGTGCCTGGTGTGAGTTTAAGCCACCGGGTCCGGGACTTGAACCTCTTCTGGGGGGGGGGTGATTTCTTGCTTTTCTGTCTCTCTGCCTTTGGTGAGCACACATGCCCTATAGAAAAAAATCTCTGAAAATTTTAAAAGAAAAAAAAATTTTAAGTGCTACTAGTTAAATAAAAAATGATTGGCCAAATGAATACAGTTGGTGGCCTTCCCTCTGTCGCCTTTCTTTCACCCGTGGAGAAAGGCATGAAACTGCTGGAGAATGAGCTCACTTCTTTTTTCTTCCCTGAAATCTCTTCTTTTCCCCTCAGCCCTCTGGGGAGAGTGTACCCACACTTCCCACCTCCCTCCTATTGCCGTGGTACAGTATCTCCTTCCAGTTTGAAGATGATAGACTGCAGCCACTCAGGTGAGCATATGACCTTGAGCACTTACTCCTTCTAACCCCACTCTTGTCCACACTCAACCCCCCTCCCTGTGACCCTGCAAAGGGCTTACACAAGTGAGATGGCTCCTTAGCATAAGGAGGAAGGGTCTAGTTGGATAAGACAGAAATTAACTGAGATACATGAATGAACTGTGACCTCATTAACACTCTACCTTAACCAAGTTAACTGCTGCAAAATCCCCAAGATCCAAATAGGCCTGGCAAAACAATTTGCTTGCCATTCTCCCTACTAATTAGATTAGCTAATTATTGCCATTTAAACCTTTCCTGGTTCATTTCCTGTGCTTGAAACAACCAATCGCCTGTTTTGTCCATGCCATTCTACATCAATAACTTCCTTCAAAGGGCAAGCAGGTGGTGTAGTGGTTAAGGCACTGGACTCCCACATGGCCAACCAGGTTCAAGTCCCAGACCTGGCAGCTTGCTTTCTCCCTTACTCTCTCCCTGTCTGTCACTCTAGTGAGTGTATGTGCCCTATGAAAATTTCTTTTTTAATTTTTTAAAAGAATTATTTTATTTAACTTTATTTACTTATTTATTTTAATTTGACCAGAGAGTAACAGAGAGAGAAAGAGAGAGAGAAAAAGTGAGGAAGCAAGCCACCAGGTCTGAAACTCAAATCACAGTCGGCCATGTGGGAGTCCAGCACCTTTAACCACCATGCCAGTTGCTGGCCCAGCAAATTAATAATAATAATGAGGGGAACCAGCAGTTAGCGTAATGACTATGTCGCTGGACTCCCACGTAGTCGACCGCGGTTCGCGTCCTGGACCCGGTGGCTTAAAACTCATGCCGGGCGCGTGTGTGTGCGTGCCCAAGATCCCGAGAGGAGAATGGAGAAGGGATTGTGGCATGACCATCCCCCCGGGGGGTGATTTCTCGCTTTCTATCTCTCTGTCTGGCGAGCGCACGCGCCCTATAGCAAAAACCTCTCCAAAAAAAAAAAATAATAATAATAATAATAATGAGACCAGCAGATGGTGTAGCAGTTATGTCACTGGACTTCGACATGGCCAACAGCGGTTTGAGTCCCAGATCTCATGGCTTGAAATTCATGATGGGCACATCTGCATGAATGCATGCCCAAGATCCTGGGAGTAGAATGGAGGTGAAGGGATTATTGTGTGGCCATCCATCTTGGGGGATGGTTTCTCACTTTCCCTCACACTGTCTCTGTCTCTCTCTCTCTCTCTCCCCCCCCCCCTTCCTCTCTCTTTGGCAAGCGCATTTGTCCTAAGGCAAAACCTCTACAAAAATAAATCAATAACAATAAAAATAATAAATAAGGGACCAGCAGTTGGAGTAATGGCTATGTCACTGGACTTCCATGTAGTTGACCGTGGTTCGAGTCCTGGACCTGGCGTCTTAAACTGACGCCGGACACATGTGTGTGTGTGCCCAAGATCCCAAGAGGAGAATGGAGGAGAAGGGATTACTGCGTGGCCATCCTCACTGGGGGTGATTTTTTGCTTTCTGTCTCTCTGTCTTTCTGGCAAGTGCATGCGCCCTATAGCAAAAACCTCTCCAAATAAATCAATTAATTAAATTAAATAAATAATTATTTAAATAACATTTAAAAAAAAAACTTTCTTCAAGTACTGACTCAAAAACACCACCTTGGGGGCCAGCAAGTGGCATGGTGGTTAAGGTGCTAGAATTCTCACATGGCTGGGGACCAGCAGGTGGCATGGTGGTTAAGGCGCTGGACACTCCCACATGGCTGACCAGGGTTTGAGTCCTTAATCTGGTGGCTTGCTTTCTCACTTCTCTCTCTCTCTCTCTCTCTCTCTCTCTCTCTCTCTGGTCAAATTAACAAATAAATGAATAAATAAAATAAAATAAAAACTAAAAAAAAAAAAAAGAATTCCCACATGGCCGACCATGGTTCGAGTCCCAGACCTGGCCGCTTGCTTTCTCTCTCTCTCTTTCTCTCTCTCTCTCTCTCTCTCTCTCTCTGGGAAAACTCATGTGAAAAAATAATGTTTGTTACAAGAATGAAAACTGAGGTATCTTCCTAGAGTTACCCAAATATGAATTCAGTAGTTTAATCCAGGGCCATCTACATCAGAGTGTTTTGCCGCCACTTCTGGTCTCCTTCCCTCCTCCCTGTGTGTTGCCCTGAGCCTCGGAAACATCAGTGCTACCTATGTCATATCCCTTTTTTCCCTACTGGGAAATCCTCTTTCTGTGCTCTGAATAATATTAAAAATAACTCTTCTAGCCCTTTCTCCTCATTCCAGCTGCCCAGAGAACCAGGCTGGCAGCCTCCCTTGTTCACCTCCACCCTTCTGCCAGATCTAGGCACGTGACTCTAGCTCAACCCCTGACTTCGATTCCTCAGGTTACCAAGAGCTATTTTGAGCATTAGAGACCATGTATTCCCCTCCGCCGGGCCATATCCTAGCTTATCCCTTCTTGGAAGGTCCATCATACCCCAACAGCCAAGTCAACATGTCCCAAACGCATATCCATCTGATCCCCAGTACCTTTGGGTTTTAGTTCTTCAACATCATCATCATCATCTAAGTGCCTGGACTTGGGTGCCAATCTGCTAGGAAAAAGAACAATTAATGTATAGCTTTCCTTCCAGAAAGCTCAAATCTTTTTTCATTTAAAAAATAAAATAGGGGCCAGCAGGTGGCATGGTGGTTAAAGGCGCTGGACTCCCACACGGCTGACCACGTTTCAAGTCCCAGACCTGGTGGCTTGCTTTCTCACTTTCTCTGTCTCATCAAAATTAAAAAATAAATAAATACATAAAAAAAGTATTTTAAGGGGCTGGCAGGTGGCATGGTGGTTAAAGGCTCTGGACTCCCACATGGCTGACCATGGTTCGAGTCCTGGACTTGGCGGCTTGCTTTCTCACTTTCTCGCTCTCTCTCACTCTGTCTCTGGTCAAATTAAAAATGATAAATAGATAAAGTTTAAAAAACAAAACCAGGATCAGGCAGTGCAGCAATAAGGCAACTGGAACCTCCCTGAGCACTCTGGATGCACATTTTTGCCCGTGATCCCATCTGATGAGACTGGTGTAAGGATTCTGTTAGAGGTGCCTGTCGCTCCATCTGTTTACCTCATGGAAGAAATAAGTTAACAGACCTTAAATATATAAATACAAACAATTTACAGTCATGTGTTAGAGATGAAATACTCTGATTCTAGCTAATAAATTTAAAATATATTCTGGGGGAGCCAGTAGATGGCATAGTGGTTATGTTGCTGGACTCCCACATGGCTGACTGTGGTTTGAGTCCCAGACCCGGTGGCTTCAATATTACGTCAGATGCATGGCATAGCAGTTACGTTGCTGGACTCCCACATGACAGACCATGGTTCGCGTTCCAGACCCAGTGACTTGAAAATCACATGGGTGTGTGTGCCTGCATGCCCAAGATCCCAGGAGGAGAAGGGATTGTTGCGTGGCCATCCCCCCACCCGAGGGGTGATTTCTCACTTTCTCTCACTGTCTCTCCCCCTGCAGCACATGAACCTAAGGCAAAAATCTCTTAAAAAAAATAAAATAAAGTAAAAAAAAAAAAAATACATTCTGGGGGCAGCTTTGTGGGTTGGTAGTTAAAGAAGCCAGATCCCATATGGCCAAACACATGGTTCAAATGCTGGCCCTGGCAGCTTGAGAAATCCACTGGGTACATGTATGAGTGTGTTCAAAATCATGACAGGAAGGTGGCTTGAAAATCACACCAGGAAAGTGTGTGTGCATGTCCAAAATCCCAGGAGGAGAATAAGTGGGATTGCAGCATGACCATCCCCCTTGGGGGGGGGATTTCTTGCTTTTCTTATCAGTGTCTCTCTCTCACCACTGAGCACATGCAGCCTATGGCAAAAACCTTAAAAAAAAAAAAAAAAAAAAAAAAAGCTTTCTCTCTCTCTCTGGCCAGTGCACGTACTGTCTGAGAAAAACTAAAAAAAAAAAAAAAAAAAAAAAATCGAAGGGCAAACAGATGGAGTGGAGATTAAGGTGGCTAGATCCCACATGGCTAGCTTCATGGATCAAGTCCCAGACCCAGCAGTTTTTTGGTTTTGTTTTTGTTTTTAACCGAGTTTTATTTGTTGTATAAACCACCTAACATCTTTTAGGTGAAAAAATACTAAATTTGAATAAAGATATTAGAAAATGAATTAGAGCCCAATAAAAATTAGCTTTGGGGAGGCAACACAATTCTACTCAATTAAGGCAAACATTTTTATAGACCATAGATAGATTAGTTTATTTTTAATACCCATCATGCATGAATTCATAGGGAATAGGTTCCAGTAGCTCAGGCTCTTTTCCATTGGTTCTCACAAAGTGTGCTTCTCTGGGTGGAGCAGGCTGGCGCTTCAGTTGAACCCAGGCACCTTTCTCTTTGGCTTCTTTCTTTTTCTGGTCATTTCCTTCACACATTTTAGGAAGCTATCTCTGCTCTTAGAATGCTTAGCTCACAGTTAATTCTCTTGGCAAGAATCTTGCCCTTAACTTTTTTGTTCACAACAATGCCAACAGCATGCGGGGTAACATTGTAGACTCTTCCAGTTTTGCCATGGTAACATCTGTGAGGCATTCCTTTTTGAACAGTACCCATTCCCTTAATGTCTACAGTATCACCTTTCTTGTAGATCCTCATATATGTTGCCAAGGGAACCACTCCATGTTCTCTAAAAGGCCTAGAGAATATATACTGGGTGCCTCTCCTCTTTCCCTTTCTGTTCATCTTTTTGGTAAATTACTGGAAGATGGCGGTTCCGGCCATAAGGAACCCAGACCCAGCAGTTTCAAAAACATTCAATTGTGTGTGCATGCTTGCCCATGAGTCCTGAGAGAATGGGGAAGGATGCTTTCTCACTTTCTGTGTCTCTGGCAAACACACATGCCCTATAGCAAAAATTAAAAAAAAAAAAAACTGAAATATCTGATACCTGTATGACATTACAAACCAAAGTGATAGGCATGGCAGTTAAGAGTGCTGGATTCCCACATAGCCTACGGTGGTTCAAGTCCTGGACCTGGTGCCTTGCTTTCTTACTTTCCCTCTCTCTCTGTCCCTCTCTGGTCAAATTAAATAAATAAATAAATAAATGAAGTTAAGTAAAATAATTCTTGTGTGTGTGTGTATATATACACACATATATATACATATACATACATGTATATATATGTATAGTGTCACCGGGACCAGCAGATGGCATAGCAGTTACATTGCTAGACTCCCACATGGCAGATCATGGTTGGAGTTCCAGAACCCGCAACTTGAAAATCATGCTGGTGCGTGTGCCTGCATGCCCAAGATCCCAGTAGGAGAAGGGAGGAGAAGGGATTGCAGTATGGCTATCACCCCCCACACCCCCAGGTGATTTCTCACTTTCCCTCTTACTGTGTCTGTCTGTGACTCTCTCTCTCCCTGCAGTGAGCACACACACCCTAAGGCAGAAACATCTAAATAAAAAAGGTACCACTAGGCCAGCAGGTGGTGTGGTGGTTAAGACACTGAAATCCCACATGGCTGACTGTGGTTTGAGTCCCAGACCTGGTGGTTTGCTTTCTCACTTTCTCTCTCTGGTGAGTTCACATGCCCTGTAGCAAATTAAATAACAATAATAATGATGATAAATAAAATTAAATAAATATATATATATATTTTTGGAGAGGTTTTTCGCTATAGGGCGCGTGCGCTCGCCAGACAGACAGACAGAGACATAGAGACAGAAAGCGAGAAATCACCCCCCAGGGGGGATGGTCACGCCGTAATCCCTTCTCCTCCATTCTCCTCTCGGGATCTTGAGCACACACGCACACGCGCCCGGCGTGAGTTGTAAGCCACCGGGTCCGAGACGCGAACCGCGGTCGACTACGTGGGAGTCCAGCGACATAGCCATTACGCTAACTGCTGGTTCCCAATAAATATATTTTTTAAGAAATGTATTTTCAGTATGGTAAGAATTCTGAAAATGAAAAAAGGAATATTGTGATGTAAAATTCCCTCTCATTCCTCCTTTCCCGATCCCAGTTTTTTTTTTTTTTTTTTTTTTTTTTGAGAGGTTTTTTGCTATAGGGCACACGTGCTTGCCAAAAAGACAGAAAATGAGAACTCACCCCCAGTGGGGATGGCCAGGCCATAATCCCTTCTTTTCCATTCTCCTCTCGGGATCTTGGGGATGCACTTATGCCACAATCCCTTCTTTTCCATTCTCCTCTCAGGATCTTGGGGATGCACTTATGCAAACGTGCCCAGCTTCAGTTTAAGCCACCGGATCCGGAACCTGAAGCGCGTTCGACTACATGGGAGTCCAGAGACATAGCCATTACACCAACTGCTGGTCTCCCTACTCCCAGTTTTTATCTCCAGGAAAAAGTACTGTTACCAGTGTCTTGAGTATTTTTCGAGCAGAAATTGAGAGCTTTTACATCTGTGCTTTAACAGGAGGTGAACGTACTATACTTCTAAATATGTTCCCTTCACTTTACTTGCTGGACTCTGATCAGGTCCCGGAGTCATTGTATAAATCGAACCAATTTTTTAACCTCCACTTTTCTTCTTTCCCCCTTCTCTTTTTTTGGCTAGGAGGACCTCCACCCAGTTCTGATGGGCTGTTCTCGGGCTTCTCCAGTTGGAGAGGGGAAGCACCCTCACCTTTTTCTGGAGAGAAACTATTGACTCTTGAAGTGTAGTCACCCTACCACCTTAGCCTGACAGTGGAGTAAACAGAGAGCTGGAAAGTGCTCCTTCTGTCTGTTACTCTTGGAGGTCTTCTCCAGCTGCCTGCAATCCTGGCCTCTCTGGGCTTTTTTTGTTTTCGCATTTTTTTTTAATTCCCAGCAGGAGAATCTTCTTGGGATTTCTCTCTGCAATTGGAGCACTTTTGCTCTTTCCTTTCTACCGAGCTCTTGTTTCTGCCAGTAGAGATACACGTCTTTCTTCCTCTGGGGCTCTTGCCATATACGAATATAATCCCCAGATCTCTATTCCCAGTGCCCCCGGTCTGTAAGGGATTTTGGGGTGTGTAATCGCTGACGTGAGGAGTTAGCTTGGGCGGGGGCATTGTGGGCTGGGTGAGATCTGGCCAGCCGTTTGGTCTGCAGGCTCGGAGGCACGCCGGGATCGAAGCCCGGATTTCCGCCAGCGTCTAGTGGGGCACCCCTCGGGCGGCCAGACTGGAGCCGAGAGCACAGCGCGGCGGGTGGGGGGAGCCGGGGAGCCAAGGCACCAGATCTGGGGTGCCGGGGCCCCTCGGGCAGCCAGGGTGGGACGCGGGACGGTGCGGCCCGGGGCAGGCGGCCCCGCGAGCGTCCTGCGGCCGGACCCAGGGCCGCCGCCAGGGAGCGCTGCGGTCTCCCGCTCGCCCGCCCCCCCGGTAGGCGGGGCCGCGCTCTCCCCGCAGCCGCCGCCGCAGCCGCCGCCTGGGCCGCCCCGTGTCCCCGGTGGAGCCGCCGCCGCCGCCGCCGGGAGCTCGATGCGGACGGATCCCGGGCCGGGCCATGGGGATCCTCAGCATCACGGACCAGGTCAGTCCTCCTGCCCTTCCCTGCTTCCTCCTCCTTGAGCCCGGCGCCGCCGCCACGCGAACCCGGGGATGTGCGGCCTAGGCTGGGCCCGAGCCCGGGACTCCGGCTGCTGCCGCCCCGCCCCATGCCGCGCTCCCTTCAACCGAGCCGGTGTCCTTGGGGGCCTGGCGACCGGCGGAGGCTCTGTGGGACCCTGCTGCAGCCAGGACCCCCAGAGCGCAGTCCCTCCAGCGACGCCCCCCTTCAAACCCGGGTGCTCCCTCATCCTCCTCGGGTCCGCTCCGGCTTGGCCGGCTCCCTGAATGCCGGCTCTCCCTGCAGCCGCCCCTGGTCCAGGCCATCTTTAGCCGAGATGTGGAGGAAGTGCGTTCCCTCCTCTCCCAGAAGGAGAACATCAATGTGCTGGTGAGTTGGGAGCAGGGATGGCGAGCCGGGAATCCGGGCCTCGGTGGCCTGGACCCCTCCCCGCCGGTGGGGCGGCTCCGGGTCTCTTCTGCTATGATGAGGCCACAGCTCTTCTCCACCCTGGCTGGGGTGGGAGCCTGCTCTGCATTTGGGGATGCAGAGAAAGTCAGGCTTGGAGCACAGACAGACCAGTGGGGCTGGGGATGCTCAGAAACGGTGTGCTCTTCTGAACCTTTAGGGTCTGCAGCGCCCCCGCCCCTCCTGGAAGAAGGAGCTGGTTTCTTGGCCCTGTGGCCGTACTCCACCCTGCCTAGGTGCTTGCCTTTGACTCAGAACCGGGATTTAGGATGCTGCAGAACCCATGGACCGAGATTGTGGGAATGTCCTGGACTTCTGGGACTTGGGCTGGGGTCCTCCATAGCCTTCCTGCCTCCCATAGCTGCTCCTCTTTTCTGCCTCCCCAGGACCAAGAGAGGCGAACCCCACTGCATGCTGCTGCCTACGTAGGCGATGTCCCCATTCTCCAGTTGCTACTGATGTCAGGTGAAAGTGGGGAGCTGAAAGCTGTGGCACTTTGGGAGGGGACCCGAGGGGATGAGTCTTTTTTTTAAAGAATTTTTTAATTTAATTTTATTTATCCATTTATGTATTTATTTTAATTTGACCAGAGAGGGTTAGTGAGATAGAGGGAGAGCGAGAGAGAGAAAGTGAGAAAGCAAGCCTCCACGTCTGGGACTCGAACCGTGGGAGTCCAGCGCCCTTAACCACCGTGCCACCTGCTGGCCCCAAGGGGAGGAGTCTCTTTGATCATATCCAAGCATTGATCTCTGGTGCAGGATCCAGGTGAAGCTCCAGCTCCATCCAGATTCCCTGGCCAGATTGCTGCCTTCCTTCCCACCCCTTACCCTCCGCCCACCAAAACAGGAAATTCATCCCCACAGGTGCTAATGTCAATGCTAAGGACACACTGTGGCTGACCCCTCTTCATCGTGCTGCTGCCTCCCGAAACGAGGTACGGACCTTCCACCTCTTTTCCCCTTTCCAAAAAGGGCGAGTTGATTCAAGGTGGAGGTTAAGGGTAGGAGAGCCTTAATCCTTTGCCCTACAAGCTGTTCTACCCCAGGTAGGGAGGAGACCAGAGCTTGGCCCCTCCCTCTTACCCCTAGAACTGGCTGGGAAGGGGGGCTGAGTGCTGCCAGCTGATGTGACGTCAAGGAGAGCTTAACACTGGGCTGGCAGACTGCGGGGGCCCTGCTGCCAGGCCTGAGTGACTCATCCCTCCCTGGGGGGCCACCTTGAGTCTGATCCCCCTCTGGGCTCTGAGATTTCTTTCCTCGGGTGGGGGATGGGAGTCATGATCTGTTGCTTCCTTGCCCCTCAAGCAGCATGACAGTTAATAGCACACGGGCCAACCATACCTCATCATTTGGGTCCTGTCCCCATTCCCATCCACTCTGAAGGGAGGGAAACGAGACCTCTCCCTTGGCTTCAGCCACCAGTGGGAGGACTGAGGCCGGTGGGAATAAGGTGGGTGGTGGTTAGAAGAGGCATTTCAGCCTGGGTTCTGGAGAGGAACCAGTATCTATCTCCTTACTTACTGAAGTAATGGAAGTGATTTAAGTGCCGATGGAAGGGCAAAGGATAGTGTTCAGGGCATCACTGTAGCAGGAACACTTATTTTTCCTAGAAGTAGTGGGGGTTGAAATGTGTGGATTTGCTTGGGAGTGGCTCTTCGTGTGGTGGAGATTTTCAGGTTGTGGGCTGGAGGAGGGATTCCTGTTTTCCTCAGCAAGGTAAGGAAGATTTTAAGTTCTGCAAAGATCCCAGTGATGGGAAGTCAGTACTAAGAGGCTAGAAATGTTGGGAAAACGAGAAGAGACTGTGCTGGGCCGTGGGCATATGCAGCACGTTGACCTGTCCCTCCTCCTACTCCCTGTTGTTTTATCTCCTGCTCCCCATCTATCTTCTCTCTTGTTCCCCCCTCCACAGAAGGTGCTGGGGCTGCTGCTGGCACATTCAGCAGACGTGAATGCCCGGGACAAGCTGTGGCAGACACCACTGCATGTGGCTGCTGCCAACCGGGCCACCAAGTGTGCTGAGGCTCTGGCACCCCTGCTGAGCAGCCTCAACGTGGCTGACAGGAGCGGGCGCAGTGCTCTGCACCACGCCGTGCATAGTGGGCATCTTGAGGTGAGGACTGCTCTAGTGTAGGCCCAGCCTGGTGCCTTCCCCTTACCTTCCCACACACCTTTCCCTGGCCTGGTCCTCAGACCTGGGGGAGAAGCACCCAGTGAATAGATGGACTAGACCAAAGTTCTTCTTGAACTTCAGGAGTTTGATGAAACCTCTGATGCTGCATGGAAAGTGTGTATATACAGGCCTCTTTCTGAAGAGAAAATGTGTATCTTTCAACACGTTTTCAAAGATTAATAGAAGTTTTCAGGGCCACCCAGGTCACTTGGTAGTTAAGGTGGCCAGATCCTACAAGGCGACTGCATTTTGAATCCTCATGGGTTTATGGCCAAAATCCCAAGAGGAGGGTGGAAGAAAAGGGATACAGCATGGCTGCCAAACCCCTGGGTGGCGATTTCCCACTCTCTCTTTCTAGCGAGCACACATGCCCTATGGGGGGAAGAATTACAGTTTTAAAATCACCTATGGAGACTCCTTTGGGCTTCCTTCAAACTTCCAGATCTGTCTAGTACCTCCTCCTTAGAGCCTGCTTCCACTGTTCCCTCTAGTCCTCTAGATGGTTCTGCTCAAGAATAGAGGCATCAGGCTACTTCAACCTTTTCAGAAGAGGAGGCCTCTTTTCCAAGGTAGGTTGAGACATGACCCTGGCTCTGAACAGGTGTTTTTTGTATTCTGATATAGACGGTGAACCTGCTCCTCAACAAGGGAGCCAGCCTGAATGTCTGTGACAAAAAGGAGCGGCAGCCTCTGCACTGGGCAGCTTTTCTAGGTGAGAGTACGTAGGGAAGCAGGAATTTGACAATTAGGATTCCTAGGCAGAGATGCAGGGTTACAGCCTTTGAGAGAGAAACTCAGGCCTTAGTTTACCCTGCTCCTCCTTGATCGTGCCTCTTCTTTTCCCAGGGCATTTGGAGGTCCTGAAACTGCTGGTGGCACGGGGAGCAGACCTTGGCTGTAAGGACCGCAAGGGCTACGGGCTGCTCCACACAGCTGCTGCCAGTGGCCAGATCGAGGTGGTGAAGTACCTGCTCCGGATGGGGGCTGAGGTCAGGGCGCTGAGCACGGGGCCTGGGGGCTAAGGGCCAGTAGGTGGGGGTCAGAGTCTCTGATGGAGACAGGGAAGCTCTGGGATTGGTAGTGCTGCTGGGGAAGTTGGGAGGATGTGGTGAGAGGGTCTGAAAAACACTTCCTTTTAGTAACAGTGCTCTCAGGCTCTCAGTCTTCTGGGTCAGGAAACCGAGAAGGCCGAGGCAGTCCTTGGATTTGGGGTACTCTAGGCTTTATTTGCCAGCTTCCACTTTGTTTAAACTGATACCTCCCTTACCCTCACCCCGGAAATCCAGATTGATGAGCCCAACGCTTTTGGAAACACAGCTTTGCACATCGCCTGCTACCTGGGCCAGGATGCTGTGGCTATTGAGCTGGTGAACGCAGGAGCCAATGTCAACCAGCCGAATGACAAGGGCTTCACACCACTGCACGTGGCTGCAGTCTCCACCAATGGCGCGCTCTGCTTGGAGCTGCTGGTCAATAACGGGGCCGATGTCAACTACCAGGTGCCTGAAGGGATGAGTCTGTGACAGTGGGGAGAACAGCCTGGCTCTGGGGGTCCTGACCGTATCTGGATAGCTCTGGGGAACTGTCCACTTTTCTCCCGGGGTGATCAGACCTTGTCAGGGACTCGGAAGAGTGTGGACCAAGAAGATGCTCATACGACCTCTCTGTCCTCAGAGATGTGTCCTTTGTGGCGGGGGAACGGGACCTTCTCTGTCCCTTGCACTGAAAAAAAAAAAAAAAAAAAACAAAAGACAAACACCGTGTTTCCACAGAGCAAAGAAGGGAAAAGTCCCCTGCACATGGCTGCGATCCATGGCCGTTTCACGCGCTCCCAGATCCTCATCCAGAATGGTATGGACGCAGGAGACTGTGTTCTCATCTCTGCCCCGAGGAACTCACCCCTCCACCGCCTGCCTGCCTTCTTCCCACCCCATCTCCCAGCAAAGAGAGGCCCTTCCTGGATAGGTCTTGGAGCTCTGATCAAGGAACCCACAGCAATGACCCTGTTCTACCCTGCCCAGTTTCCTAAGGCTTTTTTTTTTTTTTTAAAGAATTCTTTTATTAACTTGATTGATTGATTGATTGATTTGATTTGAACAGAGACAGAGTGAGAGAGAGAGGGAAAGCGAGAAAGCAGGCCACCAGGTCCGGTCCTCGAACCGCAGTCAGCCATGTAGGGAGTCTAGCAACCTTAACCACCACACCACCTGCTAGCCCCTCCTAAGGCTTTTAAGATCACCGTAGAGTGATAGGCTGGCCCCTGACACTTAGTAGGAACTCAGACGAGAGCTGACTAGTGGAGCGTGATCTTTGCCTGGCGTCTGCCTGAGTTCTGTGTGTGGATCCCCTTCTCAGGCAGTGAGATCGATTGTGCCGACAAATTTGGAAACACGCCACTGCATGTGGCTGCTCGCTACGGACACGAGTTGCTCATCAGCACCCTCATGACCAATGGCGCGGATACCGCCCGGTGAGTCAGGGCCCCGACCCTGCTTCTGGGCCGCCTCAGATCTGTACAGACTATTTACATCCAACATGGAGGTGTAAGAAAGCTTGCCAAGGGAGCTTGGGGAACCTCTTACCCCAACTGCAAGTGTAGTGGTAGGCCACAGAAGACAGGCCTGGAACTGGTCCCTCCTTGACCTGCAATAGTCCCTCATGTTTTCCCAGGCGCGGCATCCATGACATGTTCCCCCTGCACTTAGCTGTTCTCTTTGGATTCTCCGACTGTTGTCGTAAGCTTCTTTCCTCAGGTATGTGCTGATTGGCTGGGGATTGGGCAGCAAGGCAGAGGCCCTTCCCTCTCTGCTCATGGTCTCAGAGTGATCTGAGGCTGTTCTGTCCCTCCAGGTCAGCTGTACAGCATTGTATCTTCACTCAGCAACGAGCATGTGCTTTCTGCTGGGTTTGACATCAATACCCCCGACAACCTTGGCCGCACCTGTCTTCATGCTGCTGCTTCTGGAGGGTGAGTCCCCATCTTCCCTCTCAGGCCTTGGGAAGAGAGTTGGGCAAGGATCTGACCCCTTATGCTTGCCTGCCCAGATCTCTTCCCCTCTCGCAGCAGGAGCAGTCACAGCTTGGAGGGCTGTGTACTTGTGTCTTTCTTTGCCCCTCCCTGGACCTGTGGCTTCCCCTTAAGGTACTCTCTCTTAACCCTCATCTATCTTCCTTTTAGGAATGTTGAATGTCTTAATTTGCTATTGAGCAGTGGAGCTGATTTGAGGAGGAGAGACAAATTTGGAAGGTACGTTAATATGCAGGGGTATGTGAAGGGAGGGTCTGATTATAGAGAAACAGTAGGAGGAGGGAGGGAACCCGGTGAGGAGTTAGGGACTAAGTGAAGAAAATGACAGAGCAGCTTTTGGTGGCACTTATGGTTGCATTTGGGTCTGTCCCTGATTCTTTTACCACCCTCCCTCCCTCACCTCTTCCCCAGGACCGCACTGCACTATGCAGCCGCCAACGGTAGCTACCAGTGTGCGGTAACACTGGTGACTGCTGGGGCAGGGGTCAACGAGGCTGACTGTAAAGGCTGCTCTCCCCTCCACTATGCTGCCGCCTCCGACACTTACCGGAGGTGAGACTCGCCCATCCTAACCCCATCTCGCCCATCCTAACCCCATCATCCGCCTCCTGGAACCGCCCCCGACTCCTTCACTCTTTCTTCCCCAGAGCGGAACCCCACACAGCTTCCAGCCACGATGCTGAAGAGGACGAGCCACTGAAGGAGTCTCGCAGGAAGGAGGCCTTCTTGTGAGTAGCAGAGGAGACCCCCGGGATGCACTGCTTTCCCAACAGTGCTAACTCTGGCCCACTTGTTTTCCCATCCGCTCTGGAGCTGTATCCGCGTGTACTGCTGCTGCTGTCCTCATGGTCAGGCAGCAGTGTGCCCTGAGCACTCTGGGTTTAGCCCAGAGCAGGTACAGATGGAGTGTAGACATCGTTCCTTTCCTTAAAGAATGGGTCCTTTTTATATTTGTATAGGTTGGCTTTTTTTTTTTTTTTTTTGCCTGAGGGTACGTGTGCTCACCGGAGAGAGATACAGAGACAGAAACAGTGAGAGGGAAAGTGAGAAATCACCCCCCTGGGGGCATGGCCATGCTGCAGTCCCTTCTGCTCTATTTTCGTCCTGGGATCTTGGGCCAGCATGCATACGCACCTGGCATGAGTTTCAAGCCATGGGGTCCAGGACTCAACCACAGTTGGTCATGTGGGAGTCCAGCAATGTACCCACTACACCGTCTGTGAAGCAGATGGTCTTCTTGAGATCAGAAAAGCAAAATACACAAAATCATTTTTTCATTTCACCAGCATTAATTGAAAATTGTTTACCAGGTTCCAAGTACTGTGTTAGGTACCAAGGACAAAAGATGAATTACCCCAAATTTCTTTCAAAACTCATAATCTGTTGGGAAAGGTAAGTGAAAGAACACTTACAGGGGACCAGCAGGTGGTGTGGTAGTTAAGGCGCTGGACATTCCCACAGTTCTAGTCCTGGACCTGGCGGCTTGCTTTCTCACTTACCCTCTCTCTTTCTCTCTCTCCCTGTGTCTCTCTCTGGTCAAATTAAACAAATAAATAAATAAAATTAAATAAATAATTCTTTAAAAAAAAAGAACACTTATACATACTAATGTTAGATGTTAATAATAGGGTAAGTTAGGTGTAGGGTATATGGAAACTCCACTATCTTCTGGGGGCCAGCAGGTGGTGTGGTGGTTAAGGGCACTGGACTCCCACATGGCCTACCGTGGTTCAAGTCCCAGAACTGGTGGCTTGCTTTCTCACTTTCCTTCTCTCTCTCTCTCTCTCTCTGTCTCTCTCTGGTCAAATTAAAATAAATAAATAAAGTTAAAATTAAAAAATCTTAAATATATTAATTAAATGTTAAAAAAAGAAAGCCCACTATCTTTGTAATTTTTCTGTAAATCTGTGACCTTTTTTAAACGAATTATTTTTTTATTTAACTTTATTTATTTATTTTAATTTGACCAGAGAGGGAGAGAGAGAGAGAGAGAAAGCAAGCTGCCAGGTCCAGGACTCAAACCATGGTCAGCCATGTGGGAGTCCAGTGCTCTTAACTACCACACCACCTACTGGCCCCAAATCTGCGACTTTTTAGTTTAAGAAATTTGTTATAGGGTATACGCATGCACTAGAGACAGACAGAAAAAGTGAGAAATCACTCCTTAGGGGGCATTGCCACACCACAATCCCTTCTCCATTCTCCTCTCAGGATTTCAGGCATGCACATACATATGACTGGCATGTTTTTCTTTTTTTTTCAAAGAATTATTTTATTTTATTTTTTTTCACATAAGTTTTGCCAGAGAAAGACAGAGAGAGAAAGCAAACCACCAGGTACGAGACTCGAACCATAGTCAGCCACATAGAAATTCTAGCACCTTAGCAACCACACGACCTGCTGACCCTGACTGGCTTGCTTTTCAAGCTGCTGGGTCCAGGACTCAAACTGCAGAGTTGGCCAAGTGAGGTCCAGCCACTTTAACCACCATGCCACCTGGCTGACACAGTCTGAGATTATTTTAAGATAAAAGGTTTATTTTAGGACTAGCCTATGGCTTGGTGATTAAGGCAGCTGAATCCCACGTGGTCAACTACATGGTTGGAGTCCTGGACCTGGTGGTTTGAGAACATTCCAGGTACGTGTACATGCATGCCCAAAATTTCAAAAGGAGGAGAGGGAATTGTGACATGACTATCCCCCACGGGGTATACATCTTTGTTTTCCTTCTTTCTCTCTCTCTCTTTGGCAAATATATGTGCCCTCTGGCAAATTTATTTTTAAATAATTGTTAATTCATTCATTTATTTTAATTTGACCAGAGAGAGACACAGAGAAAGAGAATGTGAGAAAGCAAGCCACCAGGTCTGGGACTCGAACCGTGGTCAACCATGTGGGAGTGTCCAGCGTCTTAACCACCATGCCACCTGCTGGTCCCTATTTTTTTTTTTTTAGTTTTTGCTATAGGGTGCGTGAACGCACCAGAAAGAGAGAGACAGAGAGACAGAAAGCGAGAAATCACCCCCCTGGGGAAAATTGCCACACCACAATCCCTTCTCCGTTCTCCTCTCAGGATCTTGGACATGCACACACATGCTCCTGGCATGAGTTTAAACCACTGGGTTTGGGACTCAACTGTGGTCGATTACATGGAAGCCCAGAGACATAGCCATTACGCCATCTGCTGGCCCTGCAAATTAATTTTTTTAAATGAAAAATAAAGATGTTTAATTCAGAAAAAAGGACGCTGAAGTCCAAGAGGCTCAGGTAGTGACCTTTGCCAAATTACTTAACCTCTCCGTGCTTCACTTTCCTCAATTACAGTTGATATAAAAATGACATATAGGGGACCAGCAGGTGGCGTGGTAGTTAAGGCTCTGGACACTCCCATATGGCCAGCCACAGTTTGAGTCCTAGACCTGGTGGCTTGTTTTCTCACTTTCCCTTTCTCTCACTCTCTCTCTGGTCAAATTTAAAAATACATAAATGAATAAATAAAATTAAATAAATAATTCTTGTTTTAAAAAAGGGATTAAAAAAAACCCAGCTTATACTGGGACCAGCAGATGGCATGGTGGTTAAGGTGCTAGACTCCTACGTGGGTGACTGCGGTTCGAGTTCCAGACCTGACGGCTTGCTTTCTCACTTTTTCTCTGGTCAAATTAAAAATAAATAAATAAAATGAAATGAAATAATTCTTTTTTTGTTTTTGAGAGAGGTTTTTGCTATAGGGCGCGTGCGCTCGCCAGACAGACAGAGAGAGACAGAGAGATAGAAAGCGAGAAATCACCCCCCAGGGGGGATGGTCACGCCACAATCCCTTCTCCTCCATTCTCCTCTCGGGATCTTGGGCACGCACACACATGCGCCCGGCGTGAGTTTAAGCCACCAGGTCCGGGACTCGAACCACCGTCAACTACGTGGGAGTCCAGCAACATAGCCATTACGCTAACTGCTGGTCCCGAAATGAAATAATTCTTAAAAAAAAAAAAAAAAAAAAAAAAAAAAAGTACTGGATTACCACATGCCTGATCATGGTTCAAGTCCTGGACCTGGTGGCTTGCTTTTTCACTTTCCTTCTCTCTGTCTCTCTCTTGTCAAATTAAAAATAATAATAATGGGGGGGCCAGCAGTTAGCGTAATGGCTATGTCACTGGACTCCCATGTAGTCGACTGCGGTTCGAGTCCCGGACCAGGTGGTTTAAACTCACGCCGGGCGCATGTGCGTATGTGCCCAAGATCCCGAGAGGAGAAGGGATTGTGGCGTGGCCATCCCCCCGGGGGGTGATTTCTTGCTTTCTGTCTCTCTGTCTCTGTTTTTCTGGCAAGTGCATGCGCCCTATAGCAAAAACCTCTCAAAAAAAAAAAAAATAAATAATAATAATGGGGCCAGTGGTTTGTGTAGTGGTTACATCTCTGGATTCCCACATGACTGACTGTAGTTTCAGTCCTGGGCCCAGTGGTCTGAAAATCATGCTGGGTGTGTGTGTGCATGCCTAAGATCCCAGGAAGAGAATGGAGGAGAAGGGATTACGGTGTAGCCATCCCCCCAGGAGCTAACTTTCCCTCTCACTGTCTCCGTCTCTCTCTCTCTGGTGAGTGCACATGCCCTATGGCAAAAACCTCTAAGAAAAATAATAAATGATAATAAATAAAACTAGATACATAATGCTTTTTTTTTTTTAAATTGTATTTATTTATTATTATTATCTTATTTGACCAGAGAGATTCAGAGAGAGAGAAGGAGAGTGAGAAAGCAAGCCGCCAGGTCCAGGACTTGAACCACGGTCAGCCATGTGGGAGTCCAGCACCTTAACCACCACGCCACCTGCCGGCCCCCATAATGCTTTTTAAAAAGTCATATACCTCATAGGTTTTTTTTTTTTTTTTTTGGAGAGGTTTATGCTGTAGGGGGCGCGTATGCTCGCCAGACAGAGACAGAGAGACAGAAAGTGAGAAATCACCCCCCAGGGGGGATGGCCACGCCTCAATCCCTTCTCCTCCATTCTCCTCTCGGGATCTTGGGCACGCACACACACGTGCCCGGTGTGAGTTTTAAGCCACCGGGTCTGGGACGCGAACCGCAGTCGACTACATGGGAGTCCAGCGACATAGCCATTACGCTAACTGCTGGTCCCACCTCATAGGTTCTTTAAGTGGATTAAATTATTCAATAGAGGGGCTGGCAGGTGGCATGGTGGTTAAGGTGCTGGACACTCCCACATGGCCAATCACGGTTTGAGTCCTGGACCTGGTAGCTTGCTTTCTCCCTTTCTTTCTCTCTCTCTATCCCCCTCTGGTCAAGTTAAAATAAATGAAGGAATAAATAAAATTAAATAATTTTTTAAAAATAATAATAATTATTCAGTAGACTTGAATTGCTCAGAACAGTGCTTGACACATAGTAAGTGCTAAATACTTTATTATCACTACTTCTACATCTACTGTTGAGGGATGTGAAGGGTGCCAATGGGGAGGAGGAGTTACCCCCTAACTGGGAAGGTTGGTGAGGGTTTCACAGGGACTGAGCTTGAGCTGAGTAGTACCTCTTCAGATGGGCTGGGAGAGAAGGTACTAGCATGCCTAGGGGTGGGAGAGGGCGTGTCCATCAGCAGGTTGGTGACAGGACTTTTGTGCTCCAGGTTTTTTGGAAAGTATTCAGAGAATCGAGGTCGGCAGGTGGTATAGTAGGTGAAGGTGCTGGGCTCCCACATGGCTAACTACAGTTTGGGTAGTGGACCTGACTGTTTGCTTTCTCACTTTCCCTTCCTCTCTCTCACTCTGTCCCTCTCTGGTCAAATTAAAATAAATAATTAAAAGTTAAATAAAATAATGATTTTTTAAAAGAGTTATTTATTTATTTAATTGCATTTATTATTTTTTAATTTGACCAGAGAAAGACAGAGAGAGAAAGGGAAAGGGAGAAAGCAAGCCACCAGGTCTGGGACTTGAACCGTGGTCGGCCACATGGGAATCCAGTGTCTTTAACCACCATACCACCTGCTGGTCCCTAAAATAATTCTTCAGGGACCAGCAGTTGGCATAATGGCTATGTCACTGGACTCCATGTAGTTAATGGCGGTTCGAGTCCCGGACTCAGTGGCTTAAACTCACTCCAGGCATGGGAGCATGCGTGCCCAAGATCCCGAGAGGAGAATGGAGGAGTTGCAGCGTGATCATCCTCCCTGGGGGAGGTGATTTCTCACTTTCTGTCTCTGATTCCGTCTTTCCGGCGAGTACATGCACCCTATAGCAAAAACCGTTCAAAAAAAAACTTCAATAAAAAGGCAAAGTGTTCAGAGAATAAAGAAAGGCACTGAAGCTACAGTGACTCAGGGCAGACCTCAGGAAGGTAGTGGGTCTGGAGCTGGAGCTGAAGAACGGGCAGGATTTAGAGAGCCTGCCTGGTGCAGAGGATGACTGGTGGCTAGGTAGGCCTGGAGGGGCTCCCTGGCCCCTCTTCTCGCCCCTCGCAGAAATGTGCCTCCTGGGCTAGACCTATCCCTGCCTCATGATCTTTCCCTGGCTCCCCAGCTGTTTGGAGTTCTTACTGGATAACGGTGCAGACCCCTCCCTGCGGGACAGGCAGGGCTACACAGCCGTGCACTATGCAGCCGCCTATGGCAACAGACAGAACCTCGAACTGGTAGGTGTGGGGACCCAGCCCAGGGGAAGGGAGGAAGGTGCAGGGCACACAGGCCATGTTTGTATTTGTAGGTTCTGAGACCAACGGGCGATTGAATCAAATGTGGTCTCTAGATCTAGGGGCTTAGAAGGTCACTGTGAGTGAGGGAACAAGGGGCAGTATCTTGGGTGTTCCAGAATCTCAGCACCTACCCTCCTGTCTATTGCAGCTCTTAGAAATGTCCTTTAACTGCCTGGAGGATGTGGAGAGCACCATTCCAGTCAGCCCTTTGCACTTAGCTGTGAGTCCTGTCTTCCCCCCTGCTTTCCTTGTCCCTGCCTGCCCCCACGCCCACACGAAGGTGCAAGCATTTGCAAATCTTTCCCTCATGCTTTCTTGTGGGGGAGTGGTGAGCAGGAGGTCATTTAGAGAAGAGATGGGCACAGGGCAGGGAAGAGGCCTGAGGGGCCTTGGAGCTCATGGAGGACTAATGCTGGGAGCCTCCCCATGAGCCCCAAGAGCAGAGTAGGGGTAGCAAGGGGACAGCTATGTCTGTTGGTTGTCCGCACTCCCCCAGGCCTATAACGGTCACTGTGAAGCCCTGAAGACACTGGCCGAGACGCTGGTGAATCTGGATGTAAGGGACCACAAGGGCCGGACTGCGCTCTTCCTGGCCACTGAGCGAGGCTCTACTGAGTGTGTGGAGGTGCTTACGGCCCACGGTGCCTCTGCCCTCATCAAAGAGCGTAAGCGCAAGTGGACACCCCTGCACGCTGCTGGTGAGTACCCCTAGGGCTGTTGTCCTCCCCTTGACACCCAAAAGCCCCCCAAGTGGAGCTGAGGCTAGGAGTGGAGGAGGGTGGGAGGATGATCCACAGCTTCCAGTCCCCAAAGATTTCTCCCTGCCCTGGATCTTGCCATGACCTCAACCCTTCAGTGCTTTATGCTCAGCCTGCCTCCCTCCCTCCTGACTGCCCTGAGCAGCCTCCCTTTTCTCCTAGCTGCCTCTGGCCACACTGATTCCCTGCACTTGCTGATTGACAGTGGGGAACGAGCTGACATCACAGATGTCATGGATGCCTATGGACAGTGAGTGTGGGCCAGGGGTGGGGTGTGGTTTTTCGCATCCTTGCTGGCCCCTCACCCTTCTCCTGCGCTTCGTAGAACTCCACTGATGCTGGCTATCATGAATGGCCATGTGGACTGTGTACATCTGCTGCTAGAGAAAGGATCCACAGCTGATGCTGCTGACCTCCGGGGCCGCACCGCCCTCCACCGTGGGGTGAGTGAGCTGATGGGGCCCTAGTGTGGACTGTCTAGGAGGTAGGCCAGGATTTGTTTTTGTTTTGTTCTTTAAATTTCATTTGTTATTATTATTTTTTAATTTGACCAGAAAGCATCAGAGGGAGAAAGGGAAAATGAAAGAGCAAGCCCCCAGGTCCAGGACTCAAACTGTGGTCAGCTGTGTGGGAGTCCAGCCACCTTAACCACCACACCACTTGATGGCCCCTGCAGGCCAGGATTTTGTGCCCTGGATCTTATTGGGCCTTACTGGGCTTGCTCCGGGATCTGCCTGACATCTTCAGCTGACTTCCTTGATTACCCTGTTCCACATACAGCCAGAGACCTCACCCTCACTCTACCCAAGATTCCCTGCTGGCCCTATGCCATCAGATAACGATGCCACCACCCAGACTCTCTCGTGGCTGCCTGTCCTAAAGCAGCCTGTTCCTGCCGTCTGATTCTTTGGTCCCTTAGTCTTTTCTTTACCCTCCATTTGGATGGTACCTCCAGAGCTCAGTATGATCTTGCCGTCCTGATTGTTGGCATAGAGAAAGTCAGAGAAGGAGATGGGATCCCCAGTGCTTAGAGTCATCGTTGTAAAGATCTGAAAGCGGTTCCTACTCCTGAACCAGCTCCCAGCTGCTGGCCAGGGGAAAGGGAGTGGCTCCTCACCTCCACTCCCATGTCACCCACAGGCAGTGACCGGCTGTGAGGACTGCCTGGCTGCCCTGCTGGACCATGACGCATTTGTGCTGTGCCGAGACTTTAAGGGCCGCACACCTATTCACCTGGCCTCGGCCTGCGGCCACACTGCAGTACTAAGGACCCTGCTGCAGGCTGCCCTTTCCACAGACCCCCTGGACGCTGGGGTGGATTACAGCGGATACTCGCCCATGCACTGGGCCTCCTACACTGGTACGGGTCTGGGCCTTCAGCAGGCACAGGGTATGTAGGGTGTAGAGAAGGATGGGTGGGTGGCGGAAGGGCCCTGGGTAGAACAGAAAGTGGGACAGAATGGCCAGACACTTAGGGGGCCTTTGGCGTTTCTCGCTACCACTCTCCCTTCCTCACACCTAGGACATGAAGATTGTCTGGAGTTGTTACTTGAACACAGCCCATTTTCATACCTGGAAGGAAACCCCTTCACTCCTTTGCACTGTGCAGTGTAAGTCTTCCCTGTGTCAGTCCCTCTCTCAGGGCTGTGACATGGGCCATTTCCCTTGCCCCTCCTGATGGTCCCTCTTCCCTCTTCCCCCAGAATTAATAACCAGGACAGCACCACAGAGATGCTGCTGGGAGCTCTGGGTGCCAAGATTGTGAACAGCCGAGATGCCAAAGGACGGTGAGTGACGGAAGGCTTGGGGAGAAGCCGAGTTGCTCCTGGCTTCCTCTTTGTGCTCAAGGTGAAGAGCCCTCTCTTTTTCACTTTACCCCCACCTCCTCCACAGGACCCCCCTTCACGCCGCTGCCTTCGCGGACAATGTCTCTGGGCTCCGGATGCTGCTGCAGCATCAAGCCGAGGTGAACGCCACTGACCACACTGGCCGCACTGCGCTCATGACGGCGGCTGAGAACGGGCAGACCGCTGCTGTGGGTGTGTAGGGGCCAAAGGTGGAAGGGAAGAGCTCCTCTTGGGTATTGGCAGGCGTCAGCCTTACCTATGGGTTTGCTGGGGCTGGGGTTCAGGAAGCAGGAGGGCTGTCTTTGGATATCTCACCCTGTGCAAATGGAATACAGTTATAAAGGGACTTCAAAGAGTTTACAGAAAAATAGAATTAAAATATGAGTTGGGGGCCAGCAAGTGGCATAGTAGGTAAGGTCCTGGACAATTGTGATTTGAGTCCCAGACCAAACAACTTGAAAATTATACTGGGTACATTGTGCATGCATGCCCAAAATCTCAGAAGAAGAATAGAGGAGGAGGGATTGTGACATGACCATCCTCCCAGGGGTGATTTCTCACTTTCTCTTTCACTCTGTCTGTCTTTCTCCAGCAAGTACATGTGCCCTATGACAAAAATCTTAAAAAAAAAAAAAAAAAAAAAAAAAAAAAAGAAAAAGAAAAAGAAAGAAATGAGTTTATTTTGGTGTCAAAAGTTTTTTTAAATCCATACATAATTTTTAAAAAATTCATTTTCCATGAACTTTTTGAAGATTCTGCATGTATGTGCATGTACACAGATAGGATATGTGAGATCCCAGACGGCCATTACTCTGGAAAGAGGTGTCAATCCCTCTGTCTCATTTTTCTTATAGAGTTTCTGCTGTATCGAGGGAAGGCAGACCTTACTGTGCTGGATGAGAACAAGAACACTGCCCTCCACTTGGCTTGTAGCAAGGTATCGCCTAGGCTGGTGGTGGTGGCAGGAGTGGGCTGTATACCGGGCAGGGCTTGGTGAGGAGACGAGTCTTGATTACAAGGACTGGAGTGGAAGTCAGTCTTCTCCCGCCTATCCAACAGGTGGGGCAGCTCACTGTCCGCCTGGCATCCTCCCCAGCTCCTCCCTGTGGCCTGCATGCATCCACCTCACAATCTCCACCCTCTGTTCCCCTCCTTAGGGCCATGAGAAATGTGCCCTCATGATCCTGGCAGAAACCCAAGACCTTGGCCTTATCAATGCTACCAACAGTGCGTTGCAGATGTGAGTGCCCGGGGAAGGGGGCTCCTGGCTGGGGGAGGCAGGTGGGTGAAGAAAGAGCATCCCACATCCCCCGAGCTCCCTGGAGCCCACAGCCTTTGCGCAGTGCCCTTGCCACCCTGGCTGGGGGTGGAAGGGCAGCCTGGCATCCACTGGCCTCACGCCCTCTCTCTTTCCTCTCTTCCAAGGCCACTCCACATTGCTGCCCGGAATGGTCTAGCCTCTGTGGTGCAGGCCCTGCTGAGTCGCGGGGCCACAGTGCTGGCTGTGGATGAAGAAGGTGGGTGGGGCCCAGAGCCCCCCGCCTCTCCCAGGTTTGGGGTCAGGGACGTTCTTCAGGAGGTGACTTCTTAACCTTGCTATAAATGAGATTTTCTTCCCAAGGGAACTCTTCAGAGCAGGGACCTACCACCAGTACTCTGGAGTCTCAGAGGGGAGTCTGATGGACCTAGGTGAAGCCCGCAGGGTCAGGAAGACCTCCCCACACCCTAGGCTTCTGTCCTCACGCTCTGCCTTTACCCTTCCCCCACACTCTAAGCATCTGGCCGTCAGTCTCCCTGGGCTCTCCTGGCCTTGAATACTGACCTCACTGGGTGCTTTCCTGCCTTGGCTCCTCTTCACAGCTGAGAGACCTCAGGGCCTGGGGAGGGTGGATGGGGATGCAGGGGTTGAGATCCTGTGCCTCAGTTCTCCTGCTTGCCCTTCAGGTCACACCCCAGCATTGGCCTGCGCCCCCAACAAAGATGTGGCAGACTGCCTGGCCTTGATCCTTTCCACCATGAAGCCTTTCCCACCCAAGGACGCCGTCAGTCCTTTCAGCTTCAGCCTGCTCAAGAACTGCGGCATTGCAGCCGCCAAGACGGTGGGTGGCTGCGGCGCCCTGCCCCACGGGGCCTCCTGCCCCTACAACCAGGAGCGGCACGGCGCCATCGGGTTAGATGGCTGCTACTCGGAGTAGCCCCTCCAGTGTCCCTCCCCCTGCCGGTGGCTTGATATCTTATTCTATTTATTTAGAAGAAGTCTAAACATTTAGGGCACTTTAAAGGAGAACATGACTGGGTGGAGGGGCAGAGGGGGACAAAGAAGCACTGGGGAGCAGCTGCTCATCCCTTTGCCACACCATCCTGGCCTGGCAGGGGTCTGGGACCGACAGGGAGCACCCCAGGCCCTTGGTCCCCCCAAGGGCACCCCCTTCTGCCAAGTGTCCCAAAATGATTGCTAAATGCCTGGCTCCCCCTCTCTTTGCCTCCATCTCTCAGTTTCCCCTTTCTGCTGCCAGCTCCCCCAACTCTTCCTTCTGACTCTCCTCGCTGTATCCCTCTTCTCCTGCCCCTACTGCCAGGCAGATCCCGTTTTTCTTCCATACCCATCACTGCCTCCCTGCTCGGCTGGCCCCTCCATCCCCGCAGCAGTGAGAAGCCTTAATTTCTGGTACTGTGTGAGCACTCTGGGGGTGTCCCCCTCCCCCTTCAGGGGCAGCTAGAGGATGAGGGGGGAGGGTATTTAGCACTGGGGCCTGGAGCTTTTCCCTCACCTCTATACCCTACCACCCCTAAAATTCAAATGCAAAACACTTGAAGCAGCAACTACTGTACCTGGGCCCCAATCCTGCACTCTCCCCTGGCTCCTCATATGCAAATCAAGGGCTGGTTCTGCCCCCACAGCCTGCCCCCCTGGCCTGGCCCCTAACCACGCACTTTAACCTTGCTTCTTTCTTTTAACTTCTTTTGGAGGGCAGAGCCTGCGGCTGTTCTTTCCCTGGCTCTCCTCTCCCTGAACTTTGAGGCTTGTCATGAATTTTTAAGTAAGCATTTTATCCTTTAGGGAAAGAAACAATTTAATTTCCTGCCCATTTCAAAACCATAGCCCTAGTATGTCCTATGTGTTTCAGGCATGTGTTTGCATGCATGTGGAGGAAAGGACCGTGTTCTTCCTCCTGCGCCCACCCATCCCGTAGTTCTTCCTATAGTGCCCCCCTTCTGCCTCCACCGTCCGTTCTGTCCACGAGTACCCACCGCCCCCACTGCTCCTGAACTGAAGCCAAAGATGGTGGGAGGGGCAGGGCAGACTAGGGACCGTGGCTACTCCCATGGCTACTCTGGCCCAGACTTCCCCTCCAGCGTGAGGATGAAGCTCTGGTTTAGGGAGCGATGAATGAATAGACACCGAGCTTCGTTCCTGCCTTCCCAGCAGGGGGAGAGATGGGGTTGAGCTAGGGGCCGCACTGATAAGATTCCTAAAAGTTGCACCCCCAAAGCCAAACTGGGCTGGCGTGAGGAGGGGGCAGTTTCTCTCTAAATGTAGCATTGAATTTGGCCCTGGTCCCTTCAGATGCCCTGTCCATCCATCTCTAGTTACGCCTCCTGGACAGTTGGACCCACTCCTGTAGCCCAGCGTTCCCTTCCTCACACTCAATACCTCAGCCAGGGGCCAAGACACAGAACTTGAATAGAGGTCATGCCCCCTCCACCCCACAGAGCATCCTTGCCCAGTGTCGCCGCCATCAGTATTGTCCCTGAGAACTGGACAGGCTTCGTTTACACAGTACAGGGTCTCCCACCCCCGGGGACCCCTCAGCCTCCTTGCCCCACCCGAGTTTGCTTTGTCCATAGTCTTACGCCCTTTTTAGTTGTGTCCCCTGAGTGTCTTGCCACCCTTGCCAAGGGTGGGCTGAGGGGGAGGGCATCCCAGGGAGCCCTCCCTCCCCACCAGATGCCCTTAACCGTACCTCCTGCTGGTTCCTCTAAGCCTGGGGAGTTTGCCCAAGTCCTTATTCTTTTCATGGTCCCTTTTTATCCCCTAGCCCCTGTGTCTTGCTTCCCTGACCCTCAGTTCCTGAACCATTTCAAGGCTTCCAAATGACCATTGTTGGTGAGAAGGATCGTGCAGCTTTTAGTTTTTATTTTTGTTTTTAAAGCCAAAGGGCCTTGCGACGCCCCTCTTGCCCACCTCCCTTCATACCCTGTCCTCCCCTATACGACAATCAACGTGACCTCTCTTAAGGGCTGCAGCCCCCCCCCCCCCCGCCGCCCCTACCCCTGCTGGTTCTGCAAAGCTTGCCCCCCCCCCCCAACTTCAATTCTCTCTCCTAAAATCTCCCCATTCCACTCCCTCCCTCTCATTTTGGTGCTGGGAATTAGGTGGTGGGGGCAAGGGGAGCAGGGAGAAGGGTCCTCCAGAGGACTCTGGGGTATCAGTCGTGTTCTCCTTTATCACTG
The DNA here is from genome assembly GCA_026018925.1 of Tupaia tana. Taxonomy (NCBI): domain Eukaryota; kingdom Metazoa; phylum Chordata; class Mammalia; order Scandentia; family Tupaiidae; genus Tupaia; species Tupaia tana. The sequence continues at coordinate 161,876,402 of JAKSZU010000006.1, read as the reverse complement.
TTTGGCGATGACAGGAAAACTGAGTATTTGTCAGGAGCCCCGTTGTGTTGCTAGATGAGATTTCTGGTGGCTGTGTTCCCTGCTGCCCCTTCAGCACACTGTCAGCAGTGCTGGGGACGGCTGTGGGGGTCCTTCGTCCTTCCTCATGTGGCTGTGAGGGGGCTAGGAGGACAAGCAGCCTCCTCTCCTTATGCCAAAGGAAATCCCATACCCTACCCTGGGCTCCCCAGCCCCTAGTGTTTTTTGAAGCATTTTGACCATTCATATGGCCACTGCATATTTATTTTAATGTAAGATTTTTTTGTTTAACCTCTTCGACTTAAACGGGTGTGGAGAAGTAAAACAGGCAGAATGCCCCCCAGTCTTCAAGGGGTGGGGGGAGGAAACATCTCCTTCCCTTTGCCCGCCCTCTTCCCCTCCCCCTCTCCCTCTCCCCACCACAGCTCTAAAGCACTTGCTTCAAGTAATAAGCACTTTTGTGAAAAGGCCTACTTTAAGTGAGGGCCCTGGGAGCAGCCCCAGGTCCCAGCAAAGGAGACAGAGCGAGGGCTACATAGGAGACAGGGAGACAGACTTGCGAATCGGAGGGCAAGATGAAAAGAGCCAGTGTTTAGTTTCTGATTTTTAGGGGGTTGTTTCTGATTGGGCGGTGGCTTTGGTAGGGTTGTGTACTATCCTTCAGAAAAACAAATGGCACAAACTGGGGGTCCCAGTATGGACCAACAGACCCGGGTCACTGCCACTGTCCAACTGAGACTGATGGGCCACCTCCCCCACCCGTGGCCCCCTGAGCCATAGGACTGCTGAAAACCACTGAATGTACAGCCCAGGTTGGGGTGGGGAGCAGCCCCTGGGGGAGGGGGCTTCTCCTTTTGTTTGGTGCTGTGGGGGGTGGGAGAGATGAGAAGGAGGGACTGCCACCCCACTTAGACATGTGTTTCTTGGGGTGGAGGGGCTGAAGAGGGCCTCCCTCCCTCTCCAACCCCAGCCACGGCCCTCTTCCCTCCTGACCCCTATCCGTTTTGACTGTAAGTCCAGCTCACCTTTGCCTTCAATATGTAACCAAAGGAAAACTCAATACTGTTTCCACCGCTGTCAGCCCACCCGAGCACCTTCCCACTCCCTGGACCTAGACAGGGAGGAGGAGAAGCTGGGGGTGGGGTGGGTGGGGCCAGAGTGAACGGTTCTCCAGCCGTACCCCCAAACCTTCTTTGGGTCTTAGAGGGGTCCTGAGAGGTGGCACTGGGGCCAGGCTGGCGGCACTGGGAGTGGGCACACTCTGTATCTTACGCACACGAGTGTTTCTTTGTCTCAGTGACTCCAGTGACTGTGCTCCAGCGGGGAGGCCCCTTCCTCCTTCCCCCTCAGCCATTTCTCAACCTCTCCCCACACCCAGTGTTCATCCCCCGCCTCCCCTTCCCACTGCAAAGGAAAATAGCCTTACAGACCCTAACCCAGAAACCCTGCTCCGGGGCAAACCAGTATGGGCCCCCATCCCACCTAGCTTGAACCCTACCTTTTCAGAAGGAGGGATAAAGGAGCAAAGCAGCCCCTTCCCCTCTAATTGTGGTGGCTCCAGCCCTCCGCGGCCTTGACCCAGATTGGGCAAGGGCAGAGGCAAGGAATCCTTGAGGACCAAGCCCAGTGGTCTGGGAAGAGGGAGGTAGAGAGGGAAGGGTCTGACTTGGGAACTCCCTCCTCCCAACCCAACCCCTAGAGAAGCGACCAAATCCCAGAGATGGGAGGAAGCTGGGGTGGGGAGGGTCTGCTCTTTGAATTACTTGAAGGTACTGACTCCGAGGCTGCTGTTGCCCACATCGGTGTGAGGGGGACACTGTCACTGCATTGGGGCAGGCAGACGGTGGCGAGGGACAAGAGTGACAAGAGGTTCCGCTCCTGGCCCTAGCTCACTCCTGCTAGGCCCTTTCCCTGGGCAATTCCAGAGCCTGGCTTTGCCCCCAGGGAAGTTGGGGAGAGCTTTCCCCTCCCATCTCCATCCCTCACTCTGGGCACCCTCTCCAATTGCACTAAAGTAGCTGTTGTGCCAGTCTTATCCCCACACCAGGGTGGGGTCTCTGCTTCCAGTCTCTCCCCTACCCCCAACTGCCTCTGCTCCCATCCCGGACAATCTCCTTGTTCCCCTTGTGTTCCTGGATAGCTCAGCTTTGTATGTGTGTGTTTGGGGGGTGGGGGTGGGTCCTGGCTGGAGTGGGTTTGGCAGGGGTTTGGGAAGGGCTTGGGGGAAAGATGGGAGGATGAAGTCTCCTGCCCTCTTCCCCAACTCCAAGCCACAGAAGCCTGGGAGAGAGGGTGCCTACTCTCACTGCCGTGTGTCTTGCAGATGTGCCAAAATGGGGGTGGGCGGGAGGGTAGGGTGCCTGGCAGAGCAGCCCCTGGGGTGGCTCTCTCAAAGCAATACAGTTCCCCTGCCAGGGGAATGGCAAGACAGGGGAGAGGGTTGGGGCGGGGACCTGGGGGTCCCCCTTGTACAGCTGTGTATATTCAGGGGTGTTCTCTGTCTGGTACCCACTGTGGGCATCTATGTGTGTGTGAACCTCCCCTTCCCCATGCCCTGCATGACCTGTGATGCTGCAGACACCACCACCCTGTGTGCAGGTGTGTGTTGGGGGGCACGGAGGGGCGTGTTCATGTCCTGTTGCACCCTCCACCCTGTGACCCATGTACTCGGTTGTAGGAAGTAAAGAGAACTGAGCACAATTCACTGGATTCTAGTTGAATCTTTCTCTAAGCAATTTGCCCATTCCTGCCCTTCTCCCTGCCCTGGATCCACCTGTGGTGCTAGTGTTGGGGTCGGAGGGGTTTAATGCTGGTGGGCAGCAATAAAGGGCGGTTCTGCCCAGATGCCTGCATCCCCAGGGTGCTGAGGGCAGCAGGAAAACGTGGGGACCTCGGTGCATTTGCCCCCCTCCCCCTCCCCCTCAGGCTAAAGCACAATGCTCTCCCTGCAGACTGATGCACCCCACCCCTCCAGGCCCCTGCTCATCTCCTGCCCCGACCTGCTTTGAGCCCTCCCACCACACCCTGGTTTTCTATGCTGTTTTGGTGCAAGTACAACTGTCGTAGTCATGGCTTTGGGATGGGTTCTGTTTATTAAAATCCTGTTGCTCCTACTGGCCCTGTGTCCCGCCTCCATTCCTGTGGTTGGGGGGGAGGAAGGGGAACCTGGACCCCTCCCCACCAGTCCCCTTCAGCCGTCAGAGACCAGGAGCAGCAGCTGGTCCTCCAGCAGGGCTATGGTGAGCATGAGGCCGCCCCCCAGCAGCAGCCCCAGCCCCTGCAGCAGCCTGTCCAGCCGAGGCAGGGGCTCAGGAGGGCGAAGCAGGGCTGGTAGCTGGAAGGAAAGGAGACTGTTAGGATTCCTCTGAGCAAGAGGGAGGGTGGCTGAAAGTAGCAGCAGCCCCTGCGCCCTGACCCCACCCCTTCACCCCAGCACTTTTAGTTCCTGGTTTCTGAGAGTCTTGCGGGCGGGCCTGTGGTCCAGCACCCTTCCCAGAGCTGGTGGTGTGGAGGTGGAGGGACGGTTATTCCCTTTCTCCACATCCACCTCCCCACTTGGTCTCTGCTCGACCCCCACACTTCTCACCATGTCCACGAGGGCCACGTAGAGAAAGACCCCGGCTGTGAGCCCAAACACCCAGGGAGTCAGGGGGACAGGGCCCAAGCTGAGCCCCACCCCCAGGGCTGCACCCCCCAGCCCCAGGGCTCCAGACACCAGACTCAGCAGTAGCAGCCTCCGAAAGGGCAGCCCTGCCTGGAGCAGCACTGCGAAGTCCCCTGGGGAGAGAGGACAGGGAAGGAGAATAAGTGGGGCTGCCCCTCACCCGCATCACCAGCCAGCCTCCCTGTTCTACCTTGTGGAGATCTCCTTTCCAGAGTCCACCCCGCCCCGCTTCTGCCATCCCTACCCAGTTCGTGGGGCAGCTCGTGACAGAAGACTGCTAGGGTGGTGCTGAGGCCACTGGAGAAGCCATCAGAGAAGGCAGCGCCTGGGATCAGCAGAATTGGAGGTCGTCAGTCCGGAGGACAGTCTCCTCAGGAGCAGGGCCCGTATTCCTGCTATAGTCCTCTCGTCCCCTCCCCTGCTTCCTGCCTGCCCTCTCCTCGCCCCCCCCCCCCCCAATAACCAGGAGCCCTGGCCTTCCCTTGGGCCTGCCGCCCTCCACACGCCCTCCCCTCACACCTATGGCCAGTCCATCCGTGAGGTTATGCAGACCATCTCCCAGGAGGACCATCCATGTGATACTACTGTCACCCTGGTGCCCATGGCTGTGGCCGTGGTGCCCAGGAGGGGCCAGGGCTGGTGGGGGTTGGCTGTCCTGCTCCCGCTGGCCCTGAGCTCCTGGCTCTGCAGGAAGAAGGACGAGGACAGTGTTGGTGGCTGCAAGTGGCAACAAGCTGGGACCCTAGTCATTTTCTCCTCTGGTCACCTGGAGCTGCCCGTAGTGGCTGAAGGGCCATCCCACTGCCATCCTCTGGGTCCAGGTTTGATGTTCCGAGCTCCCTTCTTTTTCGCATTGTGCAGCATTTCTGAAATAAGGGGGGATCCCTCCTGGTGGAGGAGGCAGTGGAGCTGGGGGCTAAGGGGATGCTGGGCAACCAGCTGGGAAAATGAGCACCTGGTTCCACCTCTGGCACCTGGGGCTGTTCTTTGGCCTCTACCCTCTTCCCAGATTGGCACCTCCCTCTGCTCTTTGTTGACTTGAGAGGCAGCCATTTGGCCAGTAGTCCTGGCGCTCTGCTGAGACGCCCCTACTGTTCCCTGTTAGCTGACAGGTTCACCAGCAGAAAAATGTTGGCAGAGATCCAGGAGCACACGTGCCCCTCACCTCCTGGCTCGTTTGGCTAGTTCTTGGCTAAGACTGTGGCCTCAGCAGAAGGAGAAAAAGGTGTCACTCACTGGCCTGAGCCTTTGGTGCCGCAAGAGCCCCAGCGTATTCTCCAGCACAAAGAGCAGGAAGAGGCCTCCGAGCACCGACAGCCCTGGACCCAGGTCTTCCTCTGGCTGCCCTCCAGGTCCTGAGTGCTGCCCTCCTTGTGCCTGACAGAGAGGAGGTCAGGGCAGAGCTTGGAAGCCCCTGCATTCAACAGCATCCCCCTCCCGAGTGGCAGGTGGCAAGCCCTCACTTGTGCACTCTACTGAGAGGCAGCTGTGGGCTGAAGCCAGAGGTGGAATTAGGAGTGGGAAGTCCTTGGAGGCCATCTGCCACCAGGTAGGGACACCAGGGAGGGTCTTCACGTACATGCGGCAGCAGGTGTAGCATTGCATCCCCACAAAGAGTGCCCACGGCCAGGGCCCCCAGGAAGCCCAGCAGGGGCCGCAATAGACGAGGTCCCAGGAGGCGCAGCAGCAGCAGGGAGAGGGGAGCAGGGAGGCTGAGGAGCAGGACTGCCAGGGCACTATGAAGCAGGGCTGGGGAGAATCCAGGGTTGAAGTTAGGTTGGGGTTGGAGGGGGCCCCAGTGAACCCCTTCCTTGGCCTAGGGTCTACTCCCTCCCAGGATTCAGGGGACCCCAAAGAACTCTTTTACTTGGCCTAGGGCCCACTCCCTCCCAAGGGTCAGGGTGCCCCTTCCCACTTCGCCCACTGACCAGATAGTAGATCTCCTGAGGGTACTGGGGCTGGAGCCTGGATGCAGACACGGCTCTCGATCTGATAGAGCAGGGCTGGGCACAGCAGAGCAAACTGACGAGGGGTCAGGGGAGCAGCGGGGCTCAGGCCAAAATTGACCAGCAGCTGGGAGCCATTCAGACACTAGGGGAAGTGAACTGAGGGTCAGCATGGAATCGCGGGGAGCCATGACTCAGATCATTAATGCAAATGTATCCTCCCAGGGTCCCCTTTGCTCACGTTGGCAGGTGCATCAGGGACTGGGGATGAGAAGACTTAAATCAATGTGTGCTAATGATTAGTAAGCATTCACTCCAGTGCAAACATGCAGTGCAGCTTGGGTGCCAGTGAGCACTACCGGCACCTCCCTCCCTCCTGGGCTCTGACGTTTGGTTGATGGGGTGATGGAGCTGGTTGGACAGCTAGAGCCCACCATTAGGGAAGAAAACTTAGAGGGGAAAAGAACATGCGATGCCTTCTGACCTCCCCCTCAGCAGTCCTGTCACCTGTTCATCTAGCTACCTGTGGTGGGGCATTCACTGGGCCTGCTTCAGGGTTGGGCAGCTTTGCCCCGGTGTACATAAAATGAGTTTTCTGCCCTTCTCAGTGAAGACATCCATCCACTCCCTGCAGGTTTCATCTCCATATAATCATGCCCAGATCCTACCCTGCACTGCTTCTCTGTATTCTCTGCTAAATGCGATCTCTAAACTGGGTCTTGGAGCTGTGGGTGTGGGCTCGCCTGCTCTGAGCCCAAAAGGAACAGGAACTGTTGGAATAACGTACCCTCAGACTACAGTGGGATTTTTTTAAGTAACACATTACCGACTAAATGTTCCGGGCTATAGCTCATTCGCCCTCTCTAGAGACCATCAGACTCACATCCTCATTCAAATGATCAGCCAGCGAATGGTCCAGTAGCAGAAGCCTGTGAAAGAGGCCCAGGCCTGAAGGGGCCGGCCCTCGGGGTAGGTAGGGGGCCTTTGACTCCTCCAGGTCACCCCATCCTGATGGACTCAAAGGCATTCCTGCCCAGACATCCACACTCAGTTCAGGGCCCTGCAGCCTGGAACAGATGGGATAGCAAGTCAGGTTCACTCGTGTTCTCAGAGACCCACCTGGAGCAGCACAGGGAGAGTAGGGGGAAAGGGAGGACCAGCCACTGTCTGGAGTTGTGGGGACTCAATAACCATGGTGTGTCAGTCCTGAGAAGACCTAAAATTGTCCATTTACAGGATGATCTAGGAATGGGAGTTTTGGAGGTAAAAGAAAAACAAAAGGAGGACAGTTAAAAATGTCTTAAGTTGGGAGCCAAGTTAGCCTAGAGTCACCGAGCATTAGGATTAAAAAACAAGAATTTAAGGGCCCAGGGATTTGGAGGAGGAGAGAATTAGGAGGCAACAGAGGCAGGAGGGGTCTAGACAGGATATTGAGGAGTTGAGCTCTGGAGAATTTGTAATTACAGGGATCTCATTTGAGGAACCAGCACTAGGCACTAGATCAGAGACTGATCTAAGCTCCAAGGAGAGGAGCTGAGAGACGTGGCATTTTGGGGTGGGGGAAGGGATTACTACCTGTGTGTGGAATTGTCTCTAGCTGGAGGTGCAGCCCGACCAGTAGGAGGCCCGTGGTGTCCCAGGCGAAGTGCCTGAACTCGGCCTAGCCCCAAGCTGTGGAGAAGCCGGGCTAGGCCCCCCGCCGTCAGTGTCCCATTTTCTCCATACAGGCCAAACAGCTGGGCCAGGTAATGGTTCTGCTCCTGCTCCGCAGGGCCCAGGTTGGTGACAGAGCCTCCTGCCCAACCCAAGACCACCCACACGCATAGACCAGCCAGCAGATGACTCCTGAGGGGCCGCATCACTGGGAAAGGGCAATGTTTAGAGGCTCTAGTTTTGGCTTCTATTCCCCCTGGAACATTCTGAGGACTGTGCCCTGGAAGAATAAGGAGGATGCAGTGGGGGTGCTGCTCCACTCCCCAGCTCAGGCCAGAGAGACCTGGCCCCACTCATACCTGCCTCCCACCTGAGCCCAGCAACCGCCCCCACCCTAGCCTTCTTTCTCCCTCCCCGGTGCGTCTTTCCGAAGCAGCCTTTCGTTTGCCAGTTCCTAGGGCACCTCTCTGACCCAGAGCTCTCCCCAGAGCTGACCATTCTTCTGTCTCCCAAACCCCACTCCTCAACCTTGCCCCGCTTCTCTAATGCCCCAGTTCCCAGGGCCTCACCCCAACTGGCAGTACATGAGCTGTCACCTCAGGTCCCCGTCAGGCTTTGCTGTGGACATTAAGAGGTTCCTGAGTCAGGAAGGGGGAACCCGCCTCCAGGTGCCCGGGCGGAATGGGGCCACGTCATACAGAAGGCTGAGATGGACAAGCCCCTTCTCCTAGCCCCCCTGCCTTGGGGCGGGGACAGGGGTGGAGCCAGTATGGGAAGGCTCACATCAGGGAAGAGTTAATGGTTCACTGGTCTCTGGGGTGGGGGTTAAAGGTCAGTTATTGCTGGGCCCCCAAATAGGGAGGGGCCACCCTCTGCCCCTGGAAAAACCACATGGCTAAGGAGAACCTGGGCCTGGTTTTTTCCTTTCAAACAAGTCAGCCCACCCCTAACCCACGTAGTACCTTCAGCCCTTTCCTGCGTGCACTCCCGCCCCAGCTGCCTTACACCTGGCACAGAGCTTCTTCAACCCCCATCCCCACTTCCTTCTGGGGAAGCTGGGGAGGGGGAGAGGCAGAGAGGTGGCAACCCCAGTTACGTGCACGGCAGAGAAACTGTTCTTAGCAATAACTTACCCCACGAAGAGTAAAGAGCCAGAGCCTTAGGAATCAATGACTAAGAAAGGAGAAGCCCTAGAGGCCAGAGGAGACAGGCACCTGGCTTCCCTCACACTCCTGACCTGCTCTAAGACCAGGGGCAAAGTGTAATTGGAGCAAGTGGTCCAGGGGGTCGAGGCTGGCATTACCTGACGGGAGGAGACAGGAAGGACACCCAGAGGAAGGGGGACACAGCCTTCTTGGTTCCAGCTTGTGGGGGGTAGACAGGCAGGCGGGCAAGGGTCACCTGCAGGGAGACGGGAGGGGAGGGACACTATCTTAAAGGGGCAGGCCTGCTTTGCTTAGTCCTCCTTACCTGTAACTACTGTGCCTTCACCTCCTAGGGGCACCCCACCTTCCCAAATGCCCAACTGCTTACCTCTTCCTTTTCCCACAAAAAAAAGCAAAGGAGTCCAGTATAGAGTGGTAACATTTATTAGGAAGGAGGAGTTTCAGTTAGACCCCCTCATCTCACATACACAAGAAACAGACTATAACTGTCCTTTCTAAAGGAGGGCAGGCAGAGGGTCCTGAATCCCAGGGGACAGGCAGCTTCAGCTGGACAGGGGAGAAGTATGGGCTTAGGGTAGATAAGCCACCTGTTCCCCACGCCTCCGGTGAAGTTTAGTGCCTAAAATATTGCTCTCCCCGCCCCCCCGCCCCCAAGCCAGCAGCCCAGTAGTGGCTGTCTTGTATCCCGGCAGACACTCGGTTGTTGGTGGGAAGAGAGAGTCTTGCTATCTCTTGCTGCTCCTCCTGGTTTCTTTGCCGTTACTGACAGGGTTGCTGGAGGGGCCAGGAGGGCCAGCAGGTGTGTGGTTAGGCTGACTTCGAGTTATTCGAGTGCTGGGGGGGTGAGAGGGAGCGTGAGGGGGATGCTGACCACCACCAGTTGGAGTGTTCAGTCCATTCCCATTCTGGCTCTCAGAGGCTAGATGTGAGAAAAGAAGAAACACAGGAATTAGAGTGTGAAGATGGAGGCGGGATGCAGATGGTAGCAAATAAACAAAACACTCTGCAAGGCTGACCTAGAGGGGAAGGTTCCAGGTCTGCACCCAGAGACCTCCCTGAGTACACCAGGCACATGTGTGCCCATGATCTGGAGCTGGCTGAAACTGGGAATAAATCATGGCATCGAGACCCGCGGGGCCAGCAGTTGGCGTAATGGCTATGTCGCTGGACTCCCATGTAGTCAACTGTGGTTCGAGTCCTAGACCTGGTGGCTTAAACTCATGCCAGGTGCATGTGCATGCATGCCCAAGATCCCAAGAGGAGAATGGAGGAGAAGGGATTGCGGGGTGGCCATCCCCCCCAAGGGGGTGATTTCTCGCTTTTTGCCTCTCTGTCTCTCTGTCTTTCCAGTGAGTGCACGCTGCCTATAGGAAAAACCTCTTAAAAAAAAAAAAAACCCACACCAAACACCCTGTTGGGGTACTCTTTTTTTCTCTTGCTCATGGAAGAAAACACTTTTTAAAAAAAAAAAGAAAGAAAGAAAAAGATGGGCTGTCAGGTGACATGGTGACTAATATGCTAGACTCCCCATGGCTGACTGCAGTTCGAATCCCAGACCTGGAAGCTTGCTTTCTCATGTTCCCTCTCTTTGACTCTCTCTAGGCAATTTTTTAAAAAGAATTATTTTATTTAACTTTATTTATTTATTTAAATTTGATCAAAGGGACAGAGTGTGAGAGTGAGAAAGAGAAAGAAAGTGAGAAGGCAAGCTGCCAGGTCTGGGACTTGAACCGCAGTCAGCCATGTGGGAATCCAGTGTCTTTAACCACCGCACCACATGCTGGCCCCAGCAAAAAAACTTTTTGAGAGATTTGTGCTATAGGGCACTTGCCAGAGAAAGAAAAGAGACAGAGAGACAAAAGTGAGAAATCATCCCCCAGGGGGATGGCCACACTTCAATCCCTTTTCCTTCATTCTCCTCTTGGCATTTTGGGCATGCAAACACACATGCCTAGCATAAGTTTCAAGCCACCAGGTCTGGGACTCAAACCACAGTCAAGCACCTTAACCACTATGCCACCTGCTAGTCCATCTAGTCAAATTATAAAATAAAATTTTAATGAATAAAATTAAATAATAATTCTTATAAAAATGAGATTTACAAAAAAAAAAGGGCTAAGTGGTTACTTTAAAAGATGGAGGGTTGGGACCAGCAGGTAGAGTGGGGGTTAAAGCGCTGGACACTCCCATATTTGAGTCCCGGACCTGGTGGCTTGCTTTCTCACTTTCTGTCTCTCTCTGGCCAAAATAAAAATAAACAAATAAATATATGAAATTAAATAATTATTTGAAAAATAAAAAGACAGGGGGATGTGGGGCAAACAGCAGCAGGTATCATGGTAGTTAAGGTGCTGGACTCCCACATGGCTGACTGTGGTTCTAGTCCTGGACATGGCAGCTTGAAAATCACACTGGGTGTATGTGCAGGCGTGCCCAAAACCCCAAAAGGAGAATGGAGGAAATGGGACTGCGGCATGGCCATTCCCTCAAGGGATAATTTCTCACTTTCCCTCTCACTGGCTCTAGAGACTGCATGAACATTCGAGCAATAAAAATAAAGATGGGAGAGGCCAGTAGGTGGCATGGTGGTTAAGGTACTGAATTTCCATATGGCCTTCTGTGGTTCAAGTCCCAGGTATGGTGGCTTGAAAATCTTACCAGACACATGTATGTGCCCAAAATCCAGAGAGGAGAATGGAGGAGAAAGGACTGTGGTGAAGCCATCTCCCCTGGGGGTGATTCTCCTTTTCTATTCTCTCTCACTTTTTGTCTCTCTCTAGCGAGTGCATGGTCCCTATAACAAAACTGAAAAAAAAGACAGAGGGCCAGCATGTGGCCTGGTAGTTATATGAACTGTTGCTTGAAAAACATGGGGCGGGGGCGCATATACATGCATATCCAAAAAGAGGGGAAAATGGAAAAGGGATTGTGGTGTGACCATGCCCTATGGGAGGGATGCTTTCTCATTTTTTTCTCTCTGTCTCTCCAGAGAGCTCACCTGCCCCCTGTCCAAATTTTAAAAATAAAAGACAGGAAAGAGGTCTGTTTCCAAGGCCTACATCCATGTCCAAGAGTGGCATAGTCTTCACCATGCACAACTGCATGTGAAAGTTAACTGGACTAAATGCAGAAGAATGTAGGCTGCAAGTATGAATGGAGCCCCAGAGAAGACTCAAGTAATCATTCTGGAAGTTGCTATATGAACCCTGGTATATTTTTCTCTCTCATTCATCTCTGTGTCATTGGGAGTCAGACCTCATATAAGCTATCAATATTTACTTCTAGGCTCTAGGATATCTTTTTTTTTTTTTCTTTTTTTGGAGAGGTTTTTGCTATAGGGCGTGTGTGCTCGCCAGAAAGACAGAGAGACAGAAAGCGAGAAATCACCCCCCAGGGGGGATGGCCACGCCGCAATCCCTTCTCCTCCATTCTCCTCTCGGGATCTTGGGCACGCACGCGCACACGCCTGGCGTTGAGTTTAAGCCGTCGGGTCCAGGACTCGAACCACGGTAGACTACACGGGAGTCCAGCGACATAGCCATTAGGTTAACTGCTGGTCCCTAGGATATCTTTACTAAAAGCTATTGTGAAACTGAAGAAGAAAGGGCCCTAAGTTTCTGTGGTAAAATGTACGGAGGTAGACTGGCCCCTGGCCTGGTGGTTAAGGTGGCTGATCCCACCCGCATGGCAAACTGCATGGTTTGAGTCCCGGATCAGTTGGCTTGAGAAACACACCAGATACATGCATGCATGTGCCCACAATCCCAAAAGGAGGGGGAGATGGAAAAGGGATTGTGGGTGACCGTCTTCATTAGGTGGTGCTTTTGCACTTTCCCTCACTCTCGGTTTGTTTTTCTATAATGAGCACACACATCCTCTGGCAAATTAAAAGAAAAAAAAATGTAAGGAAAAGCCCAGGCATAGTGACACAACAGTAACACAAAACTCTGCAATGCTGGAAACCATGGGGAAGACTGGGATTCGTTTTCAGTCAACAAGCATTCCTGATCCTGACTGGCTGGAAAAGGCTGGGAGGCACTGCAATATAAATTCTATTGAGGATGCTTGTTTTTCTTTCTTCTTCTCTCTCTCACCCATGAAAGAAAGAAATTAAAAAAAAAAAAAAATCTGAAACGTAAGAAGGATCTTTTTTTTTTTTTTTTTTTTTTTTTTAGAGAGATTTTCGCTATAGGGCACGTGCACACGCCAGACAGACAGAGAGAGACATAGAGACAGAAAGCAAGAAATCACTCCCCAGGGGGACTGGTCACACTGCAATCCCTTCTCCTCCATTCTCCTCTCGGGATCTTGGGCGCGCACGCACACGCGCCCGGCGTGAGTTTTAAGCCACCGGGTCCGGGACGCGAACCGTGGTCGACTATGTGGGAGTCCAGCGACATAGCCATTACGCTAACTGCTGGTTCCCGAAATGTAAGAAGGATCTTAAGGGGAAAAAAATGGTCTATATCACAATGAAACATATTCATTAAAAAATAAATAAATAAGGGGAACCAGTCACTGACATGGTGGTAAGACAGCTGGATCCCTCACGTTCAACTATGCAGTTTGAGTCCTAGACCTGATTAGGGCCTAAAAAATATGCCAGGGAGTGTGTGCACGAGTGCCCACAATCTCAAGAGAAACTGAAAGAAAAGGGATTGGAACATGGCTATCTCCCCCAAAGGGTATTTTCTTGTTTTCTTTTTCTCTCTGTCTCTGTCCAGCAAACACATGTGCCCTGTAGCAAATCTGAATGAATGAATGAATCCATTGGGAATTATTTCTCCCTCTCTTTCCAACCACAGTCAGCCATGTGGGAGTCCAGCGCCTTAATCGTTATGCCACCTGCTGGACTCCCCAAAAATGTATCTATAAGGTAACTTTAATCCTTTGTCACTAATATTCATTTGCCACATGAAGAGAAACTGTTCTCCTTTTGATTTTGGGTGGTAGTGGCAAAAGGGTATTTGAGCTCTATCAATGACTGAAACAGGTTCCTAAACCATTTTACAATAGGCACGTGTAAAAACTACCAAAAGTGAGCAGACTGGAGCCCAGTCATAGTAGCACTACCACACAGTAGCACCACTGCCTGGGAGGCTGGAGACTACACATGAGGCCCAGGTTTTGTTCCTGGGCTGACCTGAACATGCCGGGCATGGTTGTGCATGTCTGTGATCCTGGCTAATTGGAACGTTTGGACAGGAGGACTGTGACATGCCACAACCCTTTCAAAAATGAGGGGACTGGAAGAACTGGGTAGAAGGGGATATGATGAGAGAAGAGAACTTTGGAAAAGGGATGAGAGAAATACATCTTTTCAAGCTGGGGAGAATGGGAGAGCTAGGAGGACCAGTGGATATAAGGGAACGGGTTTACCTGAAGAAGCAGCAGGAGGTCCGGTGCTAGGCTGGGGAGCTGTAGGGGTGCTGTCGTTCTGCACCTGAAGGCACAGATTACATACTCAGACCTTGCCCCCTGCCGTGATGCTTGGCCTGATCTCCCCTCCTTCCCTACCATTGCGGCCATGGAACTCACCGCCTTATTGGGTGCCTGCTGCGTGCTGTACTCTGGGTTTGGCTCACTGAAGTTGGGAACCTCCGAATAAACCATACAGAATCTGCAAGGGGAGAATGTAGTTAAAGCCTTGGACATATGAATTGGCCCCACAGCCTAGAGATTAGGGTGAGCCAGATCACACATGGCCAATGGCAGTTCAAATCCTGGCCTCAGCCAGTTGGAAAAGATGCTGGACACATGTGCCTGCATGCTCCAATTCCTGACAGTGGAAAAATAAAGGGAGTATGGCGTGACCATGTCCCATTGAGGGTTATTTCTCCCTCTCTATTTCTCTCTGGTGAACACATACATCCTCTGGAAATTTTTTAAAAAAAGGCTCAGAGCCTTTCTCTGGACTCCGGCTCGAGGTCTCAGAAAGGTCTAGGTGTAGGACATGGACTGCATGCCCTTATGGTGCCTTCTTGCGATCCTTTATTTTCTCCCTTGTGCTGGTACTTCTTCATCCCAGTCCCCAAGACAGCACTCACTCTCCAATCTTCTGCAGGTCACCTCCACGGCCAGTGTACAGTGTCAGACAGCCTTTGAACACTGAAGCGTACCTGTGAGGGCAAAATAAGTAGGACTGAGGGTACTCAGGAGAGACAGAGAGACTGTTAACCCCACCATCCTTCACCCTTGCTGCCCTCTGATTGCCAGGAGTCACTCGCTGGCCTACCCCTTGGTGAGCCGGATAATGTCTCCAGGCTGGATCAGGTTGCCCACGTCGTCCCAGACTGAGATATTGATACTTCCTGTTTTGTCTGCCACTTTGCAGGTCCGAACCTCGTGCCCGTCTTTTGTCTTGGTCACTCGGCCTGAAGGGAACAGATAAATGAAGTGACAGGATGGTCAAATAAATGGAGTGGTGTTGGCCAGAGGGCTCAGACCTGGATGTTGGCGGATGAGGGAAAAAGTGTGCAAGCAAGACAAAGCCCAAAGCTTTGAGGCAGGAGTGGGTGTGGAGGGGGATGGTAGTGGAGGGGCCAGCACCATGGAGAGGGCCCTGAGTGGAAAGAGTCCCGCGTGGCACTGGAGGCAAGGATCTGCAAGAGTGCTAGCTAGCCTAACTCGACTGCAACTCTGCCGAAGCGTAAGAGGGTAAGAGGTATTGGAGTGAGCAGTGTCTTGGGGTGCGCACCCTGCCCTCCTCGTACAGGTTAAGAACGCCTGCAATGTTCTCCCCCCCCACCCGCCCCTCGTTGCCCCCCTCCTCCACGCCCCCTGCCCCCCCTACCCCCCCCACCCCTGAGTACCCACTGTCCCAGCATAGCCACCTGTCTCCAGCACAATGAAGATAAGGTTCAGGTTCTTGAGCCCGGGCTTGATATCTTTCACGAAAGTCTCCGTCGTCATGCTGCCCAAGCCTCGGCGCCCCACTAGCAGAGGAAGCAGGGGATGAAGGCTAAACTCTGGGAGCCTCTATGCCCACGTCCCACTTCCCAAGGCCTATCTGCCGCACTAGGTTGGGGTCAGGCAGCCTCAATCTTTCTAACCCTTTAAAGAGGTTAGAAACGAACTTCCTCAAGACCCCCTACTTTAGATCAGAATCTGGGGGTCTCCGGATAGGCGGCTTGGTAGCTGGAAGCCCCCTGCCGGGATGCTCCCTCAGTCTGAAGACCCGAAGTGGGGGAGCCGACAGGGACAGGGGTAGGAAACCTGGTGCAGAGCCAGGGAAGGCACTCTTAGTCACCAGACCTTTCCGAACCCTCGACCGGACAACCCAGGTCTCGGCCCATGTCCTCCCCCAGCCACAGACCACCACCCACCCAGCCAGCAGGCCGGACTGTGCACGCTGCCGAGCCGCCCGCAGGGGGAGCCACAGGCTCCGCTGCTGCCGGATGTTGCCGGGTGGAACGCGGGACTGCGGACATTCCCGGAAGCTTCGCCCCGCTGGCCTCCTCCAGCCAATCAGCTCTGCCCAGGCCCGCTCCTAGTCCTGCCGCCTGCCCCCACCAGCCAATCGGGATTCAAGACACACGCGCCGCGGAGGGGGCGGACTTCAGGTATTAAAGAAGCCTAGGAGCGGAGTGGCTGCGCAGGAGAAAAGAGCGACCGCCAGGTGGTGCGTCGCGCCCTAATTTTCCTTTACTTGGCTGGGTAAAAAGTACTTAGACGATCTTAAGATTTTGAGATTTCTCTCTTAGAAGTGACAGTGGTGAAAAGGACCAAGGGTTCCAGACATAGCCATTATCTTGCAGACAGAACTTTGAATTCGGGTTCAGCGCTTCACTTCTTTTCTAGATAAGTCTTAAATATGCAATTACATTTTACAGAAAAGGAACCACAAAAGCAGTGCCTGCCACACAATGGACATATATAAATACCACTGCTCTAGCCCTCATCTACAATGCATTACCCAGTTCGGTCAGGGACTGTGAAAAGTGGCATTCACACCAGAGATAATTATTAGCCGACTCACCCTCTTTGAGAGAAATGGAACCCAGGCATAGAGAGCAATGTTTACACAAATCTCTCCCATAGTTCGCAAGGCACCTGTTCTTACTGCCCTTCTTTCACTCGATCTGAGTCTCCTGAGTCTCCCCCTCCCCCGCACTCCCGACAGAAAAGAGAGGTGACCCTAAACTGCAGGTAGTTCCCTTTGGGACCTGTCAGGCAACGAAAGGTAGTTAGCTAACTCTGCACTGTGAATAAACTAATCACTCACAGTTATGTTAATGTACACTAGCATCAGCGAATATCCATGACAAATACCATTTAATACCAAATTAGCCTAAGAGGTCACCGTAATTGTAAAGCCTGGTTTGCTTAATTCTTTACCGAGCGCTTTAGGCTTCACCTTCACCTCTTTCTGAGCCCAGGTTTTCTACACCCTCAACCACGGTGTGGTAACCTTATAGAAATCAAACCACGCCCTTGGTAAAAGAACATTTTCTCTTTCTTCTCTTCCTTTAGGTGTTCCAGGGAAGTATACGAGTATTCGGAGAGCCATTGTGGTTTCGGCAGGAGTGAGACTGGGAGAGAGGTGGACACGCAGATCAAAGCTTTGCGGCCAGGCACTCCCCCGCTCTCCACCCCGCCCGCCGCCTAGTTAACTGCAGAATCCATTCCCATGACTGTGAGTCATAGGGTCGGGAGGCTCCGGGGTGCTGACCATGGCTCTGCAAACCAGAGAGGAGCCGGGCGGACAGCTGGTGACATTGCAGGCCAGCCTCTCAACCACGATCCTGCAGCATTCCGCATCAGCTCCAGGACACAAGACACGTGCGCCCCTCCAGAGCAGCGTCTGCTTGCAGGACCGCCCCCCGGGCTAGGCCCTAGACAATCTGGCCAGGAAGAGCAGAACATAGAGTTCCCCTCCCAAATGGCTATATAGTCCTGGCTGGAGCCAAGAGCACTTCCGTTTTGGAGCGGAGGCCGGGCTAGCCTTCGTCCGCCCTCGTTGGCCGATCGCGACTCCCATTCTAAGTCCGAGTTAAACAAAGAGGCGGGGTTTGGTGACGGGCTTCCGCCTGGTTGCGTAGCAGCGGTGGGCCGGGCACGGGATCGGTCTGAGACAGTGACGAGTGGTCGGAGCTTTCTTTCCCCTCCTTCCCCTTCCCTTTCCCCTCCTGAGAACTGCTGGGATCCGGCACCGGGGCGGTCCAGTGGCCTCTGCGGCCCCAGCTCCAGCCGGGCCGGGATACTGAGAGTCCAGTCCGCGTCCAAGGCGGTGCGTACTGCGCCTGCGCGGGCCTTCACCTAAAAGAGGGTGTGGGAGGGGAGGGGGCGATGTCCCACGGGAGGGGGTTCGAGATCTGGGGAGTAAAGATGAAAAATGGAGAAGGGAGCAGCAGTGGGGAGAAGTCAGCGGGTGAGAAAGGGGTCCGGATGTTGGGTTGTCGGGGAAGGTCCACTGGAGTAAGGTTGCCTGGAGGAGTGCGGGAGGGGGCCTGAGCTGGCTGGAGGACTGGGAGCCGCGGACCTGCGCGAACAACGTGGTGTTTAAAAGGGCAATAACTGATGGACTAGGAGGGAAGGAAGGGAACGTTCTGGGGGCCAGCCTGGGCAGGGATAGTGGAACCTGAACCCCTGCCGTCGAAGTGCCAATAGCTTGGCTTCTCTCCCGTGCTCGTCTTTGGCAGCCTTGTCCTCCTCTTTCATTCTTTCTCCGCTCCTCTCCCCCTCCCATCTCTTCATGAAAGAATCTCGCATTCCTTAGCATCCCTGCCCTTGGTTTGCTGCCCGGGCCCTCTCCCTGCGCTTCACACTCCAGAAAGCCTAACCAACCCAGGACGCAGGGAAACTGGGGAGCAGGGAGGAGGAGGCGGGGAAAGGAGCAGAAAGCCAGGAGGGGTGAGGGCATTTTGCCTAAGGTATTGACAGACACCTCTGTTCCGAAACTGACTTCACTTCACCTTACGGCAAATGTGGCTGTTATGCTTGGGGCTAGGGGATGGCCCGTGAGTGTTCTCTCTTCCTGTACAAGATTGCCCGTGTTTAGAGTCTGACAATAGAGCAGGAAGCTCACGGTTTTCTCCCAAACGGGAATGGGGTAGACTTGGGAATGGGGTAGACTCGTGGGGAATGCGAGTAACATAATAATACTACTTGCCCACTGGGCCTGGTTCCCAGTAATGGAAAAGAAGGAACGGACTTCTCGCAAGCATTTCCTCTCTGGCCCTCAGTGCCGTAATTTATTTTGCATTGTGTTGCTATGAATACCTTACCTGAGGATAGCAGCATTCAGTATGCTTTCACATGTGTTATCTCCTTTGATTTGCAGGATAGTCTGTAAGGTAGATAAGGCAGTATCATTTGCCCTACTTGATTAAAAAAAACCTGAATTACAGAAGGAGTCCATGGTTTAAGTTGAACAGTTGGTTGGTGGCAGAGCTAGGACCAAAACCCAAGTCTTCTGATTCCTCTTTTTCTGCTCACTTGAAAAATCCTGTCTTGGGAACCAGCAGTTAGCGTAATGGCTATGTCGCTGGACTCCCACGTAGTTGACCGCGGTTTGCGTCCCGGACCCGGTGGCTTAAAACTCACGCTGGGCGCGTGTGCGTGTGTGCCCAAGATCCCGAGAGGAAAATGGAGGAGAAGGGATTGTGGCGTGACCATCCCCCCTGGGGTGTGATTTCTCGCTTTCTGTCTCTGTGTCTCTCTCTGTCTGTCTGGCGAGCGCACGCACCCTATAGCGAAAATCTCTTAAAAAAAAAAAGAAAGAAAAATCCTGTCTTGTTTGGGCCAATGAGACATTGAAGTAGGACTGATTTTTTTATAGCATAGGCATGTATTTGCTTCGTCACTAGAAGGAGACTGAGCATAACCAACAGCACTGGTTCCTGGAAGCACTTTTTGAGGTAAGGTACATGTGCCTGGTTGTTGGGAAATGCAGTGTTATCAAAATGACAGAAATATATACCCTCCTCTGTGTTTACAGGTAGAGTGGGAAGGAGAAGTGGGAAGAACATATTAATCCCTGCCTCAATCACAGGGAAAAAAAGGGATGCCTGGCGTTGCACCTTTATCTCTTTGATTCATTTAGAGATACCATGCTAAACACACTGTGGCTGATGAACGTGACAAACTCATGAGAATAGGTACCAGACTCAGAAGATGGTCCCTGTTTTATGTACAACAGCATCATTATCTTATTCCTTCCTAACACAGCCCTTAATTTGTCGAGTGACGTGTACCGATGAGGAAAGGAGTTTGCTATTGGGCACATGCGCTGACAGGAGACAGAGACAGAGAATCAGAAAGCGAGAAATCATCCCCCGGGGGGATGGCCACGTTTCCTCTCAGGATTTTGGGTATGCACAGACAGACGTGCCCCTGGTATGAGTTTTAAAGTGCAGTCTGGTACTTGAACCGCAATCAACTACATGGGAGTCCAGCCATGTAACCGTTACACCATCTACTGGTCCTGGAAAGGAGTTTGAATACTCACCGTTCTCCTATGTATGGTTGAGTAGTTTTCTTTCTTTTTTTTTTTTTGAAGAGGTTTTTTGCTATAGGGCATGTGCGCTCGCCAGACAGACAAAGAGAAACAGAGAGAGAGAAAGTGAAAAATCACCCCCCGGGGGGATGGCCACGCCTCAATCCCTTCTCCTCCATTCTCCTCTTGGGATCTTGGGCACGCACGCACACGCGCCCGGCGTGAATATTAAGCCACCAGGTCCGGAACGCAAACTGCGGTCGACTACATGGGAGTCCAGCAACATAGCCATTACGCTAACTGCTGGTCCCAGGTTGAGTAGTTTTCTCAGCACCCTCATCTGAAGCCTTGTCTTCCTCTATTTTCATCTTCCTAGTGATGAGAATCTGGTCAGCCTACTTTCTGCTGTCTCTGGCTTTCCCAATTACCTACTCTGTAATAATTTTCTCACTCACTGCTTCTTCTTTTTTTTTAAAGCTTAATCCCTCCTGGAATATTTCCTGACTTGGGAAATAGAATTGCACCTATAACCATCATTAATTTTCTCCTTATGAAACAGTATTTTTTTTAGTTGGAATGTAGGACCAAGATTCTTTTGACATGAAAACAGTTTATGTGAAGGCACTTTGGAAGAAAGGCCAGCAGGTGGCGTGTTGGTTAAGGGTGCTGGACTCCCACATAGCCGACTGCAGTTTGAGTCCTGGACCTGGTGGCTTGCTTTCTCACTTCCCCTCTCTTTCTCCCTCTTTTTCTTTCTCACTGCCCCTCTCTGGTCAAATTTTTAAAAAATAAATAAAGTTAAAGTAATTATTTTTTTAAAAAAGCGCTTTGGAAGCATTAAAGCATCATACTGTATGTGTAAAGTATTATAGATCTAGGCATTGTGAAAGTAGAGATTTGGAATCGTTGACATGTAGTTATGTGTCCTGAATAAAATAATCTTTTTTTTTTTTTTAATCTACAGAAGCTCCTCTCTTCTACCTCTGCATTGTCCTTTTCTTTCCCTCTTCTGGCTAATTTGAACCTGTTGAACCATGTTTGCAGTTGCTTAGCCGTTGAGCTCCCTCCTCTGGGGGTAGTCTTGTACGTCTTGCTGAAACCCGTGGTTGTTAGAAGAGTTGTCTCATATTCCCCAACTGACCACCACATCAAAGCCCGTGCGTCCCCCTGCCAAGTGGAAGTCGTTCCTGACTCACCGTTCTCTTCCTTGTTCCTACGAATAGAGTGCTCCTGATTGTGACGTCACATCCCTCCCTTTGGCAATGGAGCTCATCAGTAGGAAGGAAGACTCCGCTTCCGTCGGAGAATAGCCAACAAGATGGGTTATTGGGAGCATCTCCTGAGTGGCACTGAGTGGAGGCATCAGGGGGTTGGACCCTTGTGAACAGGGAACCTGCCCCCCAACACTTGGAAGGTAAAGAGCTTTGATTCAGAATCCCATTTCAGGTCTCAGCCTTCTCTGCCAGTCAGCGTTCTTTCTTCCTTTGAAAATCTGTGAGTTTTTTTCTTTTTCTTTTAGATTTTTTGCCATAGGGCACATGTGCTCTCTTGAGGGAGACAGAGAGGGGAGGGGAAAGTGAGAAATCATCCTCCAAGGTGGTACGGCCATGTCACAGTCCCTTCTCCATTTCTTTTTTTTTTTTGAGAGGTTTTCGCTATAGGGCGCGTGTGCTCGCCAGACAGACAGAGAGAGACAGAGAGACAGAAAGCGAGAAATCACCCCCCAGGGGGGATGGCCATGCTGCAATCCCTTCTCCTCCATTCTCCTCTCGGGATCTTGGGCACGCACACACACGCACCCGGCATGAGTTTTAAGCCACCTTGTCCGGGACGCGAACCACGGTTGACTACGTGGGAGTCCAGCAACATAGCCATTATGCTAACTGCTGGTTCCCAGGGAATGCTTCATTTTTAAAAAGAATTTAATTTAATTTAAATGATTCATTTACTTACTTTTTAATTTGACCAGAGAAAGACACATACAGAGAGAGAGAGAGAAAGTGAAAAAGTGAAAAAGCAAGCCACCAGGTCTGGGACTCAGACTGCGGTTGGCCATGAGGGAGTGTCCAGCACCTAAACCACCATACCACCTGCTGGTCCCAAGGATACTTCATTTATGTAGAGTAAGGGAACTGAGGCCCAGGGAGGTTAAGCAGTTTGTCCAAGGTCACACACTTGGTCAGTGGTAAAGCTAGAACTAGGACTCAGGTTTCTGGATTTTTAACTCAGTTTTTCTTTTCTTTTCTTTAGAATTATTTTATTTAATTTTATTCATCATTGTTATTATTTGTTTTTTAATTTGACCAGAGAGAGACAGACAGAGAGAGAGAGAGAGAGAGAGAAGGAAAGTGAGAAACAGGCCTCCAGGTCCTGGACTCAGAACCACGGTCTGCCATGTGGGAGTCCAGTGCCTCAACCACCACGCCACCTTTTGGCTCCCAGATTTCCTTTTTTCTAGACCTGTTCTTAGGAGACAGGGAGATAAGATGGAATGTTTTAGGGACAACAGTGAGATCCTTTGCCTCTTGACTAGGTTGCAGTTCCCAGGCACCATCTCTTCCTTTCCCACTGTGTCGGCAGAACTCATCTGTAAGTCAGTGCTACTTCATTCCAGCTCCCCGGTTTGAGTAGAACTCTCTTATGAATAGGCCTTTTCCTATACAGTACCTTAAGGAGAATATATAGGAACTGTGCTTCCGGGGCGTGGTGGCGCCCACCCTGTGGAACTGTTCTTCCAGTGGCTGTGGTCATTGGCTATGACTCTTGAGGTCCCCTCTGTAGTTTCAGTTTTTATTAAGGCCTGCATATTTATTTATGTCTTACATTGGTTATGAATTTGTACTTGTTGGTAAGTTGCTTAGGAAAAAAAACTTTTTTTTTTTTTTTTTTTTTTTGAGAGGTTTTTGCTATAGGGCTCATGTGCTCACCAGAAAGAGACAGAGAGAGACAGAAAGCGAGAAATCACCCCCCCGGGGGGATGGCCATGCCCTTCTTCTCCATTCTTCTCTCAGGATCTTGGGCACGCCTACACACGCACTGGGTGTGGATTTAAACCACCAGGTCCAGGACTCAAACCAGCGACACAGCCAGTACGCCAACTGCTGGTTTTGAGTTGCTAAGAAAATTTTTTGGATTTTTTTTATCCTGTGTACTCACTGGGCTCAAGCCTACACCTGGTTGAGTGAAACCCTCTTAGGTATAGTCCTAGGGCATTGAGCAGCTGGGTTCTTATGAGAATCCACCTTAGAATAAAGTGATAATCTGCCCCTGTGACAGACCTGCAGCCATTTCGGGAGTCCCAGCGATGGGAAGGAAAAGACAAGTGATCCTAACCTGTCTGATGTAGATTATCTGCCTAGGCGCAGGGCCAGGCAGCCTTGTTGAGAGCTGACTTCTAAGGTCAACATTTCTTTCCTCCAGATGACAAATAGGAAATACCCTAACCAAATTAGAAACCTAAATTTCCCTTTCTTCTGAAAGGGGGCCGTTACAGGAAGGCAGATAAAGCAGCAGAACTTCCAGGTAGATAAGGGGTAAAGGTTCAGATTTAGAAAGAGTGCCTAGCATCTCTGCAGAGTCTTTCTCGCTCTCTCTCTCTCTCTCTCTCTCTTTTAATAATTATTTTATTTAACTTTATTTATTTATTTTAATTTGACCAGAGAGGGACAGAGTGAGAAAAAGTGAGAGAAAGCCAGGTCTGGGACTCAAACTGCGGTTGGCCATGTGGGAGTCCAGCGCCCTTAACCACCATACCACCTGCTGGCCCCTCTGCAGAGTTTTATGAACCCTGATTTTATGGTGGGAAACTTTGTACAGCCTACCTTGACTAGTGGTTTCTCACACCGTCTAGCCATCTCTGCGCCAACTGAGGCAAGTTCTCTGTGAATTCACACATACCATTGGGTACCTGTGAGAGGAAGGAGAGATAGAAAAGGGATTGAGGGCATGACCATTCCCTGTGAGGGGTGCTTTCTTCTCTCCCTTTCTCTCTAGCAAGTGCATGAACCCTTTAGCACCAAAAAAAGAAAAAACTTGGGCTCCAGAGCCAGTCAGCTTGGACTTGAATCTGATCCCCCCCCCCTTTTTTTTTAAGAATTATTTAATTTTATTCATTCATTCATTTATTTTAGAGATTTGTTTGTTTGTTTGTTTGTTTTTGCTACAGGGCGCATGTACTCGCCAGAAAGAGAGAGACAGAGAGACACAAAGCAAGAAATAACCCCCCAGAAGGATGGCCACAACGCAATCCCTTCTCCTCCATTCTCCTCTTGGGATCTTGGCCACGCACGCACACGTACCCAGCGGGAGTTTAAGCCACCTGGTCAGGGACTCGAGCTGTGGTCAACTACGTGGGAGTCCAGCAACATAGCCATTACGCCAACTGCTGGTCTCATTTATTTTTAATTTGACCAGAGAGAGAGAAGCACACAGAGAGAGAGAGAAAGAGAGAGAAGGGAAGTGAGAAAGCAAGCCACCAGGTCTAGGACTTGAACTACAGTCAGCCATGTGGGAATGTACAGTGCCTTAACCACCACATCACCTGCCGGTCCCTCCACCACTTTTTAACTGTATATTTTTTTTTTTTTTTTTTTTTTTTGAGAAGTTTTTGCCATAGGGCACGTGCGCTCGCCAGACAGAGACAGACAGAGAGACAGACAGCTAAAAATCACCCCCCAGGAGGGATGACCATGCTGCAATCTCTTCTCCTCCATTCTCCTTTCGGGATCTTGGGCACGCACGCATACGCTCCTGGTGGGAGTCTTAAGCCACCGGGTCCGGGACTCGAACCGCGGTCGACTACATGGTAGTCCAGTGACATAGCCATTACACTAACTGCTGGTCCCTGGACAAGTTTTTTAACCTTTGTGCTTCTGTTACTTATGTGTAAAATGTGAATAATGCTGGCCCCAACCTCATAGGGCTGTAAGTATTATATGAGTCAATAGGCAAAAATGCCTAAAATAATGCCTAACATATAATAGTACTCAATAAATGTTGAGTTCCTTATTATTTAATTGTACATGTGAAATATCATTGTAGGAAAAACTGATAAAACTGTGGCCAGCGGGAACCAGCGGTTAGCGTAATGACTATGTCGCTGGACTCCCACGTAGTTGACTGCGGTTCGCGTCCCGGACCCGGTGGCTTAAATCTCACGCCGGGTGCGTGTGCGTGCGTGCCCAAGATCCCAAGAGGAGAATGGAAGAGAAGGGATTGCGGCGTGACCATCGCCCCTGGGGGGTGATTTCTTGCTTTCTGTCTCTATGTCTCTCTCTGTCTGTCTGGAGAGCGCACACGCCCTATAGCAAAAACCTCTCAAAAAAAAAAAGAAAAAAAAAAAAAAACTGGCCAGCCAGGTAGTATGGTGGTTAAGGCAGCCGAATCCCACATGGCTGTTAGCATGGTTGAATCCGAGATCCAACCACTTGACAAACACTTTGGTACATGACATCCCAAGAGAAGAGGGGACATGAAGGGATTGTGGCATGGTCATCGGTCTGGGACTCAAACCATGGTTGGCTACATGGGAGTTCAGCGACATAGCCATTATGCTAACTGCTAGTCCCAAGAGAGATGGAACTTTTAAAAATGAAAGAATGAGTATATACCAAGCAATGGATGGAGAGAAGAGAATGAGAAGAAATGTTCATAGTTACATTGTTTGGCTCTCTTATTTGTTTGTTTGGTATAGGGTGAGTATGTTTTCCAGAGAGAAAGTGAGAAGCCACCCCCTATAGGAGATGGCCACACGGCAGTCCCTTCTCCATTCTCTTCTTAGGATTTTGGGCATGCTTGCACATGTGTCTGGTGTGCTTTCTAACCTGCTGGGTCTGGGGCTCGAACCACATAGTCACCTGGGATCCAGCTACCTGAACCTTCACTAACTGGCCATAAGTTTTCTTTTCTTTTCTTTCTTTTTTTTTAACTTTATTTCTTCCAGGAGTAAGTAAGAGGGACAGACAGACAATATCCTCAATAGGGTCTTGATGCTGTGATCCACCCCCAGCCTTATTCAGACCTGGAACATGGGCACGCATGCCATGCTTCATGTACTCAGGGAGGTCTACTGATGCAAACTCAGAACCCTCCCATAGGGGTCATCCTTATGGAGTGTTATATTTTACCACTGTGCCACTCCTGAACCTCTCTTTATCCCATAGTCACCACCTATGTTAAGATTCTTACCATCTGTTTCCTGCCTAGATGTTCTTCCAGTCTCCCTCCTGTTGACAGAGTGATTCTAAAAGAGAACTCTTGCTTGGGGACCAGCAGATGGCACGGTGGTTAAGGTACTGGATACTCCCACATGGTTGACCACGGTTCGAGTCCTGGACCTGGTGGCTTGCTTTCTCACTCTTCTCTCTCTCTCTCTCTCTCTCTCTGTGTATGTCTCTCTCTGGTCAAAATAAAATAAATGAATGAATGAATAAAATGAAATTTTTAAAAATTCCTTAAAAAAAAGAACTCTTGTGACCAGCAATTGGCGTAGTGGCTATGTCGCTGGACTCCCATATAGTTGACCGCAGTTCGAGTCCTGGGCCCAGTGGCTTAAACTCACACCGGCACATGTGCATGCGTGCTCAAGATCCCAAGAGGTGAATGGAGGAGAAGGGATTGCGGCATGGCCATCCCCCCGGGGGTTGATTTCTTGCTTTCTGTCTCTTTCTCTGTCTGTCTTTCTGGCGAGTGCACGTACCCTATAACAAAAACCTTTCAAAAAAAAAAGAATCTCTTACTCTTTTTCTTTTCATTAATTTGGCAGAGGA
This sequence comes from Tupaia tana, assembly GCA_026018925.1. NCBI lineage: Eukaryota > Metazoa > Chordata > Mammalia > Scandentia > Tupaiidae > Tupaia > Tupaia tana. Next base: position 161,849,751 of record JAKSZU010000006.1, on the reverse strand, counting down.
CACATGTTTGCCAGATAGAGAGAGAAAGATAAAGTGAGAAAACACCCCCCAACAGGAGACGATCATGCTATAGTTCCTTCCGCATTTCTATCTCCTTTTGGGATTTTTGGGCACACGTGTACAGGTGCCCAGTGTGTGAGGATTTTTTTTTTGTTTTTTTGGAAGGTTTTTGCTATAGGGCACGTGCGCTCACCAGAAAGAGAGAGAGAGACAGAAAGACAGAAAGGAAGAAATCATTTCCTGGAGGGATGGCCACACCGCAATCCCTTCTCCTCCACTCTCCTCTCAGGATCTTGGGCACACATGCATATGCGCTCAGCTTGAGTTTAAGCCACCGGGTCCGGGACTCAAACTGCGGTCAACTACATGGGAGTCCAGCAACATAGCCATTACGCTAACTGCTGGTCCCCCCTAGTGTGTCCTTTAAGCCACCAGTCCAGGATTTGAAACTCATGGTCGACCATTTGAGATGCAGCTACCTTAACCTCCATGCCTCGGATTGACCCTATATCTCTCTTTTTTTTTTTTTTTTTTTAAAGTTTTCCCCCCTCCTTCCATATTTCTCTCTGGCCAGCACATAGGCCTTCTAGCAATTTCAATTAGACAGACAAACAAAACTAATATTTTATTCTCCCAGCACCCAGCTAATTCTTGCTTGTCTTGTGGAACTCATTTATGGTGATACCTCGTGCTAGAAAACTTCTCAAAACCACTCTTAGCCTAGGGGAGGCATCCACATCTCTTGCCTTCTGAAGGTCTTGTGCCTATTCTACCAAAACACGTAGCACTTTGTTTTATAAGTGTGTGTTTATGTAATGTCTTTCTTATTAGAATTAAATTTCCCAAGTCAACATCTTTCCCTCTCTCCCACCCATGATTGGCACATAGTAGACTACCAGTAAATATTTGTTAGACAAATGAATGGATCTTGGCAGTGAGTTTATGTTTGCCACATATTCGTAATCTTCTTCTGAACTGGTCTTTTTTTCTCTGTTCCTTCCAGGACCTGGGTTTCAGTGATGAGACATGGGGTATGATGTAACCCGTTTCCAGGGGGATGTTGATGAAGACCTTATTTGCCCTATTTGCAGTGGAGTCTTGGAGGAGCCAGTACAGGTGAGTGAGTCTGATGGCAGGTTTGGTGGGGCAATGTATGGCAATGGAACTAACAGAGAATATGCAAGTACAATAGGACCCATGAAGAATTTACCGTGTTGGGACCAGCAATTGGTATAATAGCTATGTCAATGGACTCCCATGTAGTTGACTGCAGTTTGAGTGCTGGATCTGGTGGCTTAAACTCGCGCTGGGCGCATGTGTGTGCATGCCCAAGATCCCAAGAGGAGAATGGAGGATAAGGGATTGTTGCATGGCCATCCCCCCTGGGGGGGTAATTTCTCACTTTCTGTCTCTCTGTCTCGCTCTGGTGAGTGAATGCACCCTATAGCAAAAACCTCTCCAAAAAAAAAAAAAAAAAAAAGAATTTACTTTCTTGTCTCTTCCCCAGCCCCAGTAGAGGTTTGGTGCAGAGGAACAGTGGTGGTTGCCATGGAGATCCAGTGGTTCAGGTTTTTTTTTTTTTTTTTTTTTTTAAGAGAGATTTTTGCTGTAGGACATGTATGCTCACCAGAGAGACAGAGAGAGACAGAGACAGGAAGTGAGAAATCACCCCCCAGGGAGGATGACCATGCTGCAATCCCTACTTCTTCATTCTCCTCTCGGGATTTTGGGCATGCATGCACATATGCCTGGCATGAATTTAAGTTGCCGGGTCTGGGACTCGAACCACAGTTGACTACGTGGGAGTCCAGTGACGTAACCATTATGCCATCTGCTGTTCACTTGTTCAGATTTTTTTTCTAAGGTTGCTTTGAAATTTTTCTCCTGTGAGATGGTCAGTTGCTTGTTTCTGTCCCCTGGCAATATCTTGGTAGCTTCCTTTCCTCTGTAGAAATTCTGAGCAGGGTCCATCTTCCTGTCTATGACTGAACTTCTGCACTTTCCTAATGACGTCGTGCTTCAGATAAAGCAGTCTCCCAATAGGCCTCTTCTGCCTCCTGTGTGCTGTCTTACAAAGAGGAAACAAGGAACTCCATATACTCACCTGTTTTCTTCCTGGGATCTACTGGAAAGACCAGCTTTGGATGCAGCCATGTCCTTTTGCATTTTGAAATGAGAGCTGCCACCTTCAGTCTTTCTTTCTGTCAGCTTTCCTTGTCAGATCAGAGTCAGTTGCATCTTCCTGGGGTAAGCTTGAGGAGACACTCATGATTACCAGGGAGAATAGTGAGTGAGATGACTCCTTAGCACTGTATTCATGGGACATTATCCCACGTAATCCTTATGGCCCGTGTTCTGTAAATGCCAATGAACCCTCTGCCACTCCTGGCCAGCTAGAGATAATCCCACTTTCCAATCCTGGACATGGTCAGTGAGACCTCATAGCCCTTCTCTATTCACTACACATATAATTCCTAGTGCCTGCCCTTGAATGTTTGAATTTACTCTTTTTTTTTAGCTAGAGGATGTGTGCTCTTACCAGAGAGAGAATCAGCACCCCTCAATGCCATGTGCTGATGCCACAACCCTGTTTCCTCTATTCCTCCCTCCTGTCGGGATTTTGAGCGTGAATGTACATGTGCCCAGTATGTCCTCAAGCTGTCAGGGCGTGGACTCAAGCTAGTCAGCCATGTGGGATCCAGCTCCTTTAACCACTGAACTATGGAGCAGCCTCCTGGGTTTCTTTCTCTCCGGATTCCAATCACTGAAAGGTACACGGATGTTTGAGCAGCCAGCCCTGGAGTGTCTCCTTTCTAGGCCTTTGCTGCCTACTACTATTCAGGGCATATTAGGTGGGTGTAGAGGAAGCTATGCTGAGTAGTGTCAGGAGGTCACAGGGTGTGTCAGATTCTCTCATCACCCTGGCAGGGCCTTGTCTATCTTCTGGCACGGTCATTTGAGATGAGGTAGTTGTGAAGAGGTGTGTGGTGTTTGGTGGCAGTCTGAGTCAGAAGACACTCTTCCACCTCCAGGGTTTACCTTCTAAGAGCAGGGCAGGCAGTCCTCATCCTGCCAGGTTACCAGACGTATTGCCAAAGGGCAGAAGATCCCTGCTAGAGATGCTGATTTCCTCCTGTCATTTTATTTTTAAGAATTATTTATTTATTGGGACCAGCAGTTAGCGTAATGGCTGTGTCGCTGGACTCCCACGTAGTCAACTGAGGTTTGCGTCCCGGACCCAGTGGCTTAAAACTCACGGCGGGCGCGTGTGCGTGCGTGCCCAAGATCCCAAGAGGAGAATGGAGAAGGGATTGCGGCGTGGCCATCCCCCCGGGGGGTGATTTCTCGCTTTCTGTCTCTCTGTCTAGCGAGCACATGTGCCCTATAGCAAAAATCTCTCCAAAAAAAAAAAAAAAGATTAATTCCATTTGTTATTATGTTTTAATTTGACCAGAGAAAGACAAAGACAGAGAAGAAAAGGGAAAGCAAGAAAGCAAGTCACCAGGTCCAAGACTCGAACCATGGTTGACTATGTGCAGATCCAGCGCCTATAACCACCACGCCAACTGCTGGCCCCTCCTCCTGTCATTTTAATTTATTTTTTGAGTAGGTAATAATTTTATATGGAGGGCCAGCAGGTGGCATGGTGGCTAAGGTGCTGAGCTCCCACATGGCCAACCATGGTTCAAGTCTCAAACCCAGCGGCTTTAAAATTCATACTGGAAGGGCCAGTAGGTGGTGTGGTGGTTAAGGCGCTGTACTCTTATGTGGTTGACCATGGTTCAAGCCCTGAACCTGGTGGCCATGCTTGCTTTCTGGGACCAGCAGGTGGCATGATGGTTAAGCCACTGGACACTCCCACATGGCTGGCCATGGTTCGAGTCCCAGACCTGGTGGCTTGCTTTGTCACTTTCCCTCCCTCTCTCTCTTTCTCTGTGTCTCTCTCTGGTTGAATTAAAATAAATGAATGAGTAAATTTAAAAATAAAAGAAATTCATACTGGAGGGACCAGCAGATGGCGTAACGACTATATTGCTGGACTCCCATGTAGTCAACCGCGGTTCAAGTCCCAGACCCAGTGGCTTAAACTCATGCCAGGCGCGTGTGTGCATGCCCAAGATCCCTAGAAGAGAATGGAAGAGAAGGGATTGTGACGTGGCCATCCCCCCTGGGGGGTGATTTCTCACTTTCTGTCTCTCTGTCTTTCTGGTGAGCGCACGCACCCTATAGCAAAAAACCTCTCCAAGAAAAAAAATCGTTCTTTAAAAATTAAATAAATAAATAATTCTTTTTAACATTTTTAAAAAGAATTATTTTATTTGTTCATTCATTTATTTTAATTTGACCAGAAAGAGATACAGAGGGAAAGAGAGAGAGAAAGTGAGAAAGCAAGCCACCAGGTCCGGGACTCGAACCATAGTCAGCCATGTGGGAGTCCAGTGCCTTTAACCACCATGCCACCTGCTGGTCCCAATAAAATAATTCTTAAAAAAAATTGAGACCAGCAGATGGCGTAATGTTTATATCGCTGGAATCCCTTGTGGTCGACTGCAGTTTGAGTCCCAGACTCGGAGACTTAAAACTCACACCAGGTGCATGTGCTTGCATGCCCAAGATCCCTAGAGGAGAATGGAAAAGGGGTTTAGGTGTGGACATGAGGGGTGATTTCTCACTTTCTGTCTCTCTCTCTCTCTGTCTCTCCAGTGAGCACACGTGCCATAGAGCATAAAGCCCTCTATAAAATAAAAGAAAGTATGTATTTAGTTTATTATTATTATTTTTTAATTTACCATAAGGCATGTATGCTCACTGGAGAGATAAAAAAAAAAGAGAAAGTAAGCCGCCGAGTTTAGGACTCAAACCGTGGTTGGCTGTGTGGGAGTCCAGCACCTTACCCACCATGCCACCTGCTGTCCTCACAATTGTAAAAGTTTGAAGCAAGGGGGGTGATATGGTCTGATTTGCCTCTTTTTATTTTTTTGAGAGGTTTTCACTATAGGGCGCGTGCGCTCACCAGACAGACAGAGAGAGACAGAGAGACAGAAAGCAAGAAATCACCCCCCAGGGGAGATGGCCACACTGCAATCCCTTCTCCTCCATTCTCCTCTCGGGATCTTGGGCACACACGCACACGCGCCCGGCGTGAGTTTAAGCCACCTGGTCCGGGACTCGAACCGCGGTCGACTACATGGGAGTCCAGCGACATAGCCATTACGCTAACTGCTGGTCCCATCCTCTTTTTTTTTTTTTTTTTTGTAATGATAACGTGCATGTACAAGAGAGAGACACGCACATACCAGCTTTGATGGTGTCATATCACAGTCCCCTTCCCCAGCACTCTAGCTCACTGTTTTTCAGCAGACCTAAGGATCTGAACCTGCAGTCAACCATGTGGCTTCCAGCCTTGCAGGATACTGTATTATCACTGTGCCACAGTGGATAGGCCTGTTTGCATTTTAAAATGATCACTGTGGCTACCAAATGGAGAATGGATTATAAGGGGGCAGAATAAAACTGGGAAACCAGTTAAAACACATAAAATAATTCAAGTGAGAGATGATGGCATCTTGAACCAGGTAATTGGCAGTAAGATGGAGAAAAATGGACAGATTAAGGATTGTTTTGTAGATACGGTCTGTAGAACTTCAAAATGATCAAGTATGTCTTTGAGTGACAAAAATCTACTGATGGCCAGCCAGGGTGCATGGTGGTTAAGACAGCTGGATCCCACATGCCGACTGTGTGGTTATGGTTTGAGTCCTAGTGGCTTGGAAAATATGCTGAGTGCATGTTTGTGTATGCCCAAGATCCCTACATGAGAACGGGGAAGGGATTGTGGTGTGGCCATCCCCACTGGGGGAAGCTTTCTTACTTTCTTTCTTGTTTTTTCTCTCTCTGTCTCTCTCCAATGAACTCATACACCCCATAGCAAACTGTATACAAAAAATAATAATCAGGGACCTTAATGTGGTGGACTCCCACATGGCTAATTGTAGCTTGAGTCTCAAACCTGGTGACTTAAAACTTACTCCAGGCATCTGTGCTAGAGTGCCCAAAATTCCAAGAGGAGAATGGAAAAGGGATTGCAGCTATGCCCCCAGGCGGTGATTTCTCATTTTTTTTTCTCTGTCTGTCTCCAGTGAGCACATGTGCCCTATGTAAAAAAACACAAACAAAAAAAAATGTACTGATAGTTGGATGAATGATAGAATAAATTCTTTCCTTAGAAAGCCTTTGTGTTTTTGATATTTAGTGTCTGTGAGCATCTTTTTTTTTTTTTAAATAATTATTTTATTTAACTTTATTTATTTATTTTATTTGACCAGAGAGGGACAGAGTGAGAGAGAGAGTGAGACTGGGAAAGTGAAAATTCAAACTGCCAGGTCTAAGACTCAAACCATGGTCGGCCATGTGGGAATCGAGCACCTTTAACCACCATGCCACTTGCTGGCCCCTAGTGTCTGTGAGCATCTTAAAGGCAGAAATTGTTGCATCTTTTTTTTTTAATGCATTTATTCAATGTATGACACAAGGGCAGAACCAGAGACTTAATTTTAAAAAAACAGAAACAAAACAAAAATAAAAGCACAACTTAAGGTACAGAGTTCTAACAGAAATCAGAAAAGAACAGACTACCTAAGAGAAAAACAAACAAACAAAAAACACAAGGAGAGACTAGACAGCCTGGGTTAGGGCTCCTGGCTGGAGACCTACTTGGAGTAGGACTCTTTCAGGTACTTCTTGAAGGCTAGAGCGTTTTCCCAGAGTGTGTGTTCAAAGGGTTATTGATGTTAGGTTCTCCAAGCAGGCTTTGGATGGAAAGCAGGTTGGTCCTGATATGGTATTAGGGTGGACCACTTGTCCTTCAGGATGTCCAGGCAGATGTTACCCTGCTGTCAATGTTGGGGTAGCAGAGAGTGAGGAACATCACCATGGGTGCATGGCAAGGGTGGCCACTTGCGAATTCTAGGAAGGTCTTAGCCTTAGGTCTTCATAAACCGTACCTGCTGTTCCATGGTTGGCCCCTACCTGTTTGAAAAGGTTGTCTGACTCAGAGAAGGCAGAAATTCCTTTGTTGACACATACCATGAGGATCATCAGCTCTGCCGTAGCCTCTTGCCCGTGGGGCCTCAGATAGTGGCCCCACTGGGCTTAGATCCTTTACAGGTGGCAGCTGCGCTGGCGGAAGCTGGGTCGTGGTTTTGGGAGGCCATCTGGGTGGCGCTAACAAGGAGACAGGAACTCTGAGACCACAATTGCAATCGTTTCTTCTTCTTCTTCTTTTTTTTTTTTTTATCATAAGCACTTAGTAAGGGGTTTGGGACATAGCAGGCAGTCCACTCGCTCATTCATCAACATCTGCTAAGTGCCTGTTGTATCTCAGCAGATGCCAGACGAGGCCTGGGCAAAGGCCAGGGAGTCCTGACTTTAGGTAGTAATTTTAGAGTTTACCTGAGAGAGTTAGACAAGTAATGCTGAAATACGAGCTTCATGAAACTGAAAAGAATATGATTCTGTGAAAAACTGCAGCCCTATTTAGGAGCTAGGTGTGGCTGTAGGGATTCAGGGCAACTCCTCAGGTCAGCTCTTACTTAAAATAAGAACTTGGGCCTACACAGAGGGGTCTCATAACCGTGCAGTAGGAGTCCCAGGCTCTTTGTTTTGCTTTGTTACATTGAAGTTTGCCAGTAAATCTGTCCCACCTCCACTCCCCACTTGTGTAGTCTGAATCATCCTTTAAGACCCATATCAAAGTCTGTCCTCTCCATAAATACCAGCCATGAGACCTAGCCTGGAATAATCTCACCCTCTCCTGGACTTTGGCAATTGTTGTGTATGCAGTCCAGTTGGCAATTAATAACTTGTCTGCCTTATGTCATCTCTCCTATTGTCCTAGAACATTATTTATATGTTATTGTTGGACAACTCTTGTTTGTCGTACCTCACAGCCCATTTGTAATCTTGAGTACAGGAAGCATTTCCCCACAATGCCTCGCCCATAGTAGATCTACATTTTTCCATGACCCCAGGGACCTCTGGCCCTAGGAGCTGCTCAAAGACTTGCTTGGCGTTGTAGAGAACAGCTATGTTTGTAACGCCTACTAACGCCCTTGTGCCTCTTTTGTCCTGCTCTCTCTAGGCGCCTCATTGTGAGCATGCCTTCTGCAACGCCTGCATCACTCAGTGGTTCTCTCAGCAGCAGACGTGTCCGGTGGACCGCAGTGTGGTGACGGTCGCCCACCTGCGCCCCGTACCTCGGATCATGCGGAACATGTTGTCAAAGCTGCAGATTGCCTGCGACAACGCTGTGTTTGGTTGCAGTGCCATTGTTCGGCTTGACAACCTCATGTCTCACCTCAGTGACTGTGAGCACAACCCCAAGCGGCCTGTGACCTGTGAACAAGGCTGTGGGTAAGAGTCCTCCCTTTTTCTGCCCTACGAGGATAAGGGCTGTCCCGTTGATACCCTGTATCTGGACGTCCCGCTCCCTAGCTGAGCAGGTCTCCCATGAACGTAGCTCGGAGTGTTTTTTCCCTTTCTGACTTCTTGCCCTAAGATCTCACTTTCTTGCTGTTTTTCCAATTGTGATTCTTTTGCTCTTCCCTCAGTAAGAGAAGGGAACAGCAATTCGGCAGTCTGTGTGATAACATTAAATACTGATTCACTGGGACCAGCAGTTAGCGTAATGGCTATGTCGCTGGACTCCCACGTAGTCGACCGCGGTTCGAGTCCCGGACCCGGCGGCTTAAACTCACGCTGGGCGCGTGTGCGTGCGTGCCCAAGATCCCGAGAGGAGAATGGAGGAGAAGGGATTGCGGCGTGGCCATCCCCCCTGGGGGGTGATTTCCTGCTTTCTATCTCTCTGTCTCTCTCTGTCTGTCTAGCGAGCGCACGCGCCCTATGGCAAAAACCTCTCCAAAAAAAGAAAAAAAAAAAAAAGAAAGAAAAAAAAAAAATACTGATTCACTTAATTTGTTCCTTTTAGTCCAGTATTACCTTTTCTTTGTCAGGTCGAGTGCTCTGATTTCCAGCTTCTCCTATTTCCTCTTGTCCTATTTTTTCTTTCTGTGGAGTGTGAACTATTTGACTAAATGCTGATAGCTGGTGCCATGAATCTAGGACTTCTCTGAAGAAATAAGTGCCCAGGGACCAGCAGTTAGCGTAATGCCTATGTCTCTGGACTCCTATGTAGTCGACCGCGGTTCACGTCCCAGACCCGGTGGCTTGAAACTCACACCGGGCGCGTGTGCGTGTGTGCCCAAGATCCCGAGAGGAGAATGGAAGAGAAGGGATTGCGGCGTGGCCAACCCCCCTGGGGGGTGATTTCTAGCTTTCTGTCTCTCTGTCTCTCTGTGTATGTCTGGTGAGCGCACGCGCCCTGTAGCAAAAACCTCTCCAAAAAAATAAAAAGAAAAAAGAAATAAGTGTCCAGGCAGAACCTGTAAGAGGGAAAGAGAGCAGTTCGGAAGCTAAAACACTGTGTGTTGGGGGGAAACAGTCAGAGAAAGTAGATGGCAACGTGGCAAGGAGGAAGCTTGGGAGAAGAAAGTGAAGGGAGGGACCAGCAGTTAGCGTAATGGCTATGTCGCTGGACTCCCACGTGGTCGACCGCGGTTCGCGTCTTGGACCCGGTGGCTTACAACTCACGCCGGGCGCGTGTGCGTGCGTGCCCAAGATCCCGAGAGGAGAATGGAGGAGAAGGGATTGCGGCGTGACCATCCCCCCTGGGGGGTGATTTCTCACTTTCTGTCTCTCTGTCTCTCTCTGTCTTTCTGGTGAACGCATGCGCCCTATAGCGAAAACCTCTCCAAAAAAAGAAAAAATAAAAAAAAAAGTGAAGGGAATAAACTACAGGGAGGCCTGAAATGAATGTTAGAAATTTTAGGTAAGAGAAAGCCTGTTCAGTAGTTTTCTGAGGTAGGATTAGGCCCTTTGCTCGCACGTCCCATGGCATGCCTCTGTTCTGCTCTTTCCTCACCCTGGCTGCAGCCTGGAGATGCCCAAAGATGAGCTGCCAAACCACAATTGCATTAAGCACCTGCGCTCAGTGGTGCAGCAGCAGCAGACACGCATCGCAGAGCTGGAGAAGACGTCAGCCGAACACAAACACCAGCTGGCAGAGCAGGTAGGGCCCTGAGATCGCGGGGGAGACCGTGTTGCTCATATGCAAATAATTGCATGCCCCTGGGTGACAGACACCTTGGGCACACGCCGACCTGCGCTACGCTTGTGAGCCTGGTGAGTGGATCCTTTTCCTGTGGCCTAGTAGGGAATCTGATTGGAACTCCCCTTGCTTCCTTTCATCCCATTCATGTCACTCAATCACTGGTCATATATCAGATGCCTTCTCTGGGAAAGCAGCTGTGAATGAGACCGTCCAACCCTCGTCTTCCTGAAGCTTACAGTCAGTGTTCCTCGGATCTTTCATTTGCCTTCAACAGAGAGATAAAACTTTTGTCTCTCATCTGCTGTCTGCTTTAACCACCATCCCTGATTCTCTTTGCCTCCAACAGAAGCGAGACATCCAGCTGCTAAAGGCATACATGCGTGCAATCCGCAGTGTCAACCCCAACCTTCAGAACCTGGAGGAGACGATTGAATACAACGAGATCCTAGAGTGAGTGTCACTCAGGATGTGGAGTCACTCACTCCACATCCTGGCACCAAGGCCTGAAAGGAGGAAGACTGGGGAGTGGCAGAGGAGGGCAGTGAGAGAGCTGGGCTGGGATCCCCACTTCTCAGATGTGGGGATGAAGGACAAGGGCAGTGACAAGGATAACCCTCAGCTCCAGACATTTGGGTGGATGAAAGGGAAAGCCTCCCAAAGATGCAGTTTATCCAGAATTAGGTGAGTACCCATCATGTGCAAAGCCCTGTACTAAAGGCTATGGAATGCCAGGAGGGCAAAAAAAAAAAAAAAAAAAAAATAGAAGGTACCATCCCAGTCTTCAGGTAGCTTACAGCCCAGAGATGAGGAGACAGAGTGCAAGTACAGGGAAGTCATCTAAAATCCAGCAATCATAAGCGAAGCCTAAGACTCCTGTCAATTCCGGAGACCTAGAAAGTGCATAGACTAAACTGTAAGTGTGAATCAATCCGTGGAGGGCAGTAGTGCTGAGTGGAATATGGCTTGAGAGAATTGCTTCATCCAGGAAACATTTGCCAAACACTTAATGCCAGGCGCTATATGTGCCAAGTATTAGAATTTCGGAGAAAAATAACAGGGACAGAATGTAAACTCATGGAATTTAATCTGGTCACATGTGGTTACTGAACTGGGCCTAACTAGGGAAAGAATTGGGGTTTCTGAGCCAGTGATGGAAGGAAAGAGAAGAATAGGGTTAAGCTGAGTATAGAGCGGGTGGTCATTTCTCTTAGGAGAAAGAGCCAATGCAGAGAAAGGGATGAGCCAGAATGACCACATCCAAACCCCTCCGTACAGGTGGGTGAACTCCCTGCAGCCAGCACGAGTGACCCGTTGGGGAGGGATGATCTCGACCCCAGATGCTGTGCTCCAGGCTGTCATCAAGCGCTCCCTGGTGGAAAGTGGCTGTCCTGCCTCTATTGTCAACGAGCTGATCGAAAATGCCCACGAGCGTAGCTGGCCCCAGGGCCTGGCCACGTTAGAGACCAGACAGATGAACCGGCGCTACTATGAGAACTACGTGGCCAAGCGCATCCCGGGCAAGCAGGCAGTTGTCGTGATGGCCTGTGAGAACCAGCACATGGGAGACGACATGGTGCAGGAGCCGGGGCTCGTCATGATATTTGCGCACGGCGTGGAGGAGATCTAGAACTCGACGGGCTATCTGGAAGAGACGGAAATCAGAAAACCCGTCACTCCAGCAGCTGGACCCTGAGTCCTCCCCACCGTCCTCATCACTGCGGCTTACACTTGAGCCAAATCTCCTGCCCTCTGGCACTGACGGGCCCTGGGGCACTTTGCTCAGCCTGTTAGGTGGGAAACCAGAGTCCCTCCTTCTGCCATTTTCTTCCCCGAAAATGCCTACGAATTCTCAACCTGGGGGGAAGCCCCCGCCTCTTATTTTCTTAGGGTCCCTGGTTCCAGATAGTTTCAGAAAGCACAAAGAGATTGATTTTCCCTAGAGGGTCTGGGTAGAGTTGAGGAATCTAATTGTCCCCTCTTCAAAATCTGGGGAATCAGAACAGACAGGCTTTTTGACTCTCAGCTGCATTTAGAGGGCAGCTCTGGGGAGCAGACACCCTGAAGAAATAGTAAGGATGGAACTAAAACCCTAGAACTTAATAGTGAGGCCAGTAACTGGCCATCATCGATGGCCCTTAGGGTAAGATGGACCTCTGTGCCAAGCAATATCCCTGTTCTGCCCACCTTAAACATGTAGGCTCCTGCTGGGCCTACAGGTGTGCAGGTTGGGATGCCGGAAATTGTCAGATGAGTTCTTCTTTCCTACATTTTTCCATAATTAGGGATGGCAGGGCTGAGGGTAGGGGTTAGTCTGTTGGGGTTGATATGCTCAGCAAGAAGCATCTCTGGCTTTTGCTGCCTCCTGTGGCATAGGCCATAATGCTTCCATAGACCCCTCTTTTGTCCTACGATTGTAATTATTTTTGATAATTTCCTTTGGCCGTTGTTTGTATTTTACAAACCCCACCACCCATTCCCTACTTTTTTTTTTTTTTTGGAATCGCCTGTTTCAGCTGCCCTACTTTCTGGCCCAGCCACATTGTTGGCAATTTAATTTATTTACGTCTTTTTTTTTTTTTTTTTTTTTAAGAAAGGAAAAAAGAAAAAAAAAAACAAAAACTTAAAACTTCTTTTGCTGTTCCTATTGTGGGGATTCTGGATAGGGTGGGACAGGGAAAGGGGGTCTGTTTTATATTTTTCCTTTCAGCACAACCTTTGGCTTTAATATAGGAAGAGCCGAGGGAGTCCTTGGCTGAACTTACCCAGCCCTCAGACTGAGGAGCTTTCTCTATTCCGTGACAGATGTGACAGTCCAGCGTTGATGCCTGCACCCTCTGGAGAAGTTTGCTCCCAGCCCTTCCAGGGTGTCATCATAAAGCTCTGGATTTTAGGGTATTCGTTTTGAAGGCAATTTACCCCTTCCAAGTTTCCTTGGAGCTATCCTTGGCAAGCAGGCTGTTATTCTAAGCTTCACTGGGCAAATGGGATAGAAATTGTACTGCTGTGTCTCTTAAGTCCAGGCTCTGCTCTGCTTCACCCACTCCCCTAAGGACCTCAGTTTTATTTCAGGCTACGTGGGGCATTCCTTGATCTCTAGGGTGACTGGCAGAGTAAAGAAAGGGGAGAGATAGTGGAGCTGATGATTTTAATATGCAGGTGGCGGTAGGGTTGGAGAGAGATTGAAAAGCTCCTCCCCACTATAGAATGGCTTCTTTATGGAGTTTTATCCCAGGCCAACTTATTTTAGGTCTGGGTAGTTGGGTCACAGCTCCACTGGGATTGGGGTGGAGGGATACAGTGTGAGGGAAAATAGGGAATAGTCATGTTCCAGTTCCAGGACATTGTGCTCAGGAATTTGAAAACGCTGCTATACTTAGTCTGGTTACTACATTTCTTCCACTCCCTTTTGCCCCTGCCTGCCTTACCAAGGCCCATACTCCTGTCCTCACCCCAGGTGGAGCCAGGAAGTCAATGAAGGCTTCCCTACCCTTTGCACTAGTGTCTGCGGGTTGCTGGTTGTGTTTTATGTGCTGTTCCATGGTGTTGACTGCACTAATAAACCTTTTACTCAACTCTCTAAATTCTTAATTCAGCATCACTCCCCATATTGTGAAGGTTTCTCCTATGCGTTCTCTCATTGTTCACTTCCCTTACTTTTTCTTGCTTTCTAACCTACCCTTATTTCAGAATTAACCTGTTTTAGGAGGCTGTCTGTCTGAGAGTGGCGTGCACTTGACAACTACTTGGCTCTATGCCATCCTACATCCTTCCCTCCTGTCTCCTGTCCTGTCCTGTAGCTGCCAAAGCTCTCTATCCAGTGATCTGGCTTACATTATTTTTCTAGGGTCTGCCTATGCCCTCAACTCTATGTCTTCCCTAAATGCTCCTGGGTTTGGGGGGTACTTTCTACAAAAGATATGCATGCACCTTTCCCCCTTGTCCCACAATCACATTTGCTTTGGATCTGGAATTCCATTGCAAGCAGGAATCCTCCCCTTCCCGTGCCCCCCAACCAGCCAAAGTCTCCCAACCAAGAACACAAATGTTAGAAAGGAAACCTGAAAACAACTCCCTGCTATGGTTGGTTGTCAGACCTTGATAAAGACTTTGTAAGCATTTGCTGTCACCTTTCTGTCATGAGAAAAAGGAAATGTTCCCTCCACCTTGAACTGTATGTTTGAGCATTTTTTCATGCACCTAGGATAAATCTAATAGAATGATGAACACATCGTAACATACAGCACAAGAAACAACATGTAACCGAGCAAGAACTAGCAGTGCCCCCTCCCGAAACTCCCTCCAGATTACATTCAGAGGCTGCTGCTAATTCTTTTGAATGTCATAAATGTGCCATATCTTCCTTTTAGGATAGTTTGGGAAACAAACAGTCACTGTCTACCTGTCAAGATACTCAGTCCTGAGTGTGGGGTGGTTCAAGCAGGAAAACGGCATCTACCCTTAAAGAACTTCCTCCCTGATGGAGATGACGAGTGTGGTGTAATGAATGTGCTAAGCCAACTTACTAGCAATGTGTGAGCTGAAGCTGCTGATTCTGATGGGTCAAGAAAGGCTTTTCAGAAGCGTTACTTGTTCTAGACCAGAAGTCAGCCGCAACCTACTGCCTACTTATGTAATACACTGGAACACAGCTGTGCCCATTTGTTTACATGTTTAGTTTGGCTGCCTCTGCAGTACAACAGAGTTTAGCAGTTGCTACAAAGCCTGAAATATTTCATCCTTTATTGAAAAAGTTTCATCAACTCTAAGGTCAGGAGAATTAAGAGGAAGACAGAGTAGAGAGAAATTTTTTTTTTTATTATTTCAGTATATTAATTTGAGAAGACATTGCCAAAATAACAAGTGCTTAAAATTTAACAATATATTCATAATAATGATACAAATCCATGTTATTTATATTTCTCCAACTGTCCTAAGAACTTTTACAGCTCATTTTTGTCTAACCCTGGATCCAATCCAGGACCATGTATTAGATCATCTCTCTTAACTCTTTTACTCTCTATCTGGACTCTTACAACAAGCTTTTTTTTTTTTTTTTTTTTTCTTTTTTTGAGACGTTTTTGCTATAGGGCGTGTGCACTTGCCAGAAAGACAGAGAGAGAGACAAAGTGAGAAATCACCCCCCAAGGGGGAATGGCCACGCTGCAATCCCTTCTCCTCCATTCTCCTCTTGGGATCTTGGGTACGCACGCACATGTGCCTGGCGTGAGTTTAAGCCACTGGGTCCAGGACTCAAACTGCAGTTGACTACATGGGAGTCCAGTGACATAGCCATTATGCCAACTGCTGGTTCCAAAACAACCTTTTTTGTGTAACACTAATTTGTTGAAGAGATTGGACTGGTTTTCCTGGAAAACAATCTTTTGGACTTAACTGATTGCTTCTCCCCAGTTTGTTTAATTTGTTCCTTTGGCCCCTATTTTACTAAACAAAATTAGACATAGTGTCTCAAGAGATTCAGGTTAAACAGTTCTGGGGATAAAAGTCCTAAGAGGAGAGATGTTAATTTTTTAAATTTGCTAGTGTGTGTGTACTTGCTGAAGAGAGGCAGAGAGGAAGAAGGAAGGAGGGAAAACATCCTCCCCATTGGGGTGGTCCCACCACAGTCCCTCCTCCATTTCTCCCGTAGGGATTTGGCCACACATCGACACGTGCAGGGTGCGTTTTTCAAGCCTCCAGGTCCGGAACTTGGCCATTGGGATCCAGCTCCTCAACCACCATGCTATTGGCCAGCCCAAGAGATGTTCTCTGTATTTTTCTTTTTAAATAACTATTTTATTTATATTTATTTATCCATTCTAATTTGACCAGAGAGAGAGAGAGAGAGGTAAAGTAAGAAAGCAAGCTGCCAGGTACGGGACTCAAACCGCGGTCAGCCATGTGGGAGTCCAGTGCCCCAACCACCACGCCACCTGCCGGCCCCATGTTCTCTGTGTTTTGTAGCATGATGTGCTATCTCCCACCATTAGCCTGATCTCTTCACTGAACAGTTTTAAAAGCTGTGTAGGTGACAAATACCCTGAGAAAAGGGGATATCTGGTAGAGCAGCTTTGGTTAGTAATGCCAGGTCTTAGGATTTTCCCAGAAACACAGACATCCTAATACTCTAAGTCTCACAACTTTCAAAAAAAGTTGTCTAATGGTTTTTAAAACTTGTGTGGGGCCAGCAAGGAGTATGTAAGTTCGGGTGGCTGGATCCCCCAAGTCCTACTTTGTGGTTTGAATGTGGGACCCAGCTGCTTGAGAATCACACTGGGCATGTGTTTCAGTGTGCCCCAAATCCCAAGAGTAGAATGGAAGAGGAAGGACTGTGGCATGGCCATCCCTCCCTAGTGGGGTGATCTCTCAGTTTCTGTCTATCTCTGGTGAGTGCACACGCCCTATAACAAACTGGAAAAAACCAACAACAACAACCAAAAACAGCTAAGGCCCACCACTTTGCAATCTGTTTTAAGCATGAATTAAAAACAAGTAAAGGTGAGATCAACAGATGGCGGAATAGTTACGTCACTGGACTCCCATGTAGTTGACCACAGTTTAAGTTCCAGACCCAGCAATTTAAAATTCACACCAGGCACGTGTGCATGCGTGCGGAAAACCCTGAGGGGGAATGGAGGAGAAGGGATTGTAGTGTATCCATCCCCCAGCGGGTGATTTCTCGCTTTCTGTCTATCTCTGTCTCTCCAGTGAGCACACACACCCTATAGCAAAAATCTCTCTAAACAACACAAAAACGAGTAAAAGTACAGGATATGTTGAAGAAGAGACTAAGGTAATAGAATATAGTTTATTGAAGGAAGTAATGGAAGAGCATAGAAATAATTTGGGGCCCATTATGGGAAGCCTTGAATGCTTGGTAAGGAATTTGGACTTTTATTTTTGAGAAGTATTTTGCTATAGGGCACATGCGTTCGCCAGAAAGATAAAGACAGAGAGACAGAAAGTGAGAAATCACCCCCCGGGGGGATGGCCATGCTGCAATCCCTTCTCCTCCACTCTCCCTCGGGATCTTGGGCACGCACACACACCTGGCATGAGTTTAAGCAACCAGGTCTGGGGCTTGAGCCCCAGTCGACTACATGGGAGTCCAGCAACAGAGCCATTATGCCAACTGCTGGTTCCCAGGGATTTGGACTTTTTATAGGTAAGTTTTTGGGAAGAAAGAGTTCCAACTTAGGGTACAGCAGTAGAACTCCATGCTCTGTGTGGCAGATCCACAAGGGAAGATTCCCAGTTCGTGACCAGGGTCCTCTCGCAGTGCAGCAGGGGTGCATGTGCCCGTGATCTGGGCTGGCTGGAAGTAGGGGTGGATCACAGCATCAAGACCCTGTCAGGGATGCTGTGTCTATTATTTGTGGAATAAATAAATTTTTTTTAAAATTACTTCCAATTCATGATTCTGGTAGCAATGGAAAGAGCAAGAAATTAATGTCAGAATTTTTAGTATGCTTTGCAGTAAGTCCTGCAGAAAGAATAAGGACTTGAATGGAAAGAAAGGACAAGAGACATTTGGGAAGAAAAACTGACAGGTTTAGTAACTGATCAGATTCACTCAGCCAACTTTTTTTCTTTAATTTTATTTATTATTACCATTTTTAAATTTGACCAGAGAAAGACAGTGAGAGAGAAAGAGGGAAAGTGAAAAAGGAAGCCACCAGGTCTGGGACTTGAACTGTAGCCAGCCATGTGGGAGTTCAGCACCCTAACCACCACACCATCTGCTGGTCCCACTTTTTAAAATTATTATTATTCATTTATTTTAATTTGACCAGAGAGAGATACAAAGAGAGAGAGAAGGAAAGTGAGAAAGCAAGCCACCAGGTCCAGGACTTGTGGTCAGCCACATGGGAGTATCCAGCACCTTAACCACCATGCCACCTGCTGGCCCCCACCATTTTTTTTTTAAGTTTATTTATTTCTTCCATGAGAGAGATAGGGAGCCCCAACAGGGTCTTCACACCATGACCCACCTCCAGCCTCAGCCAGCTTGAACCACAGGCATGTGTGCATAGCATGCACAGTGTGGTCCTAGGTTTGCTTCCTACGTGGGTCTGCTTGCATTACTGCTGTGCCATTGTCTGGTCCCCGACTCAGGCAATGTTTTCGTATACTTGTCATGTGGTAGACATGGTGCCAGGCAATTGAGACATGTAAGTGAAAAACTAGACGTTAAATGATTAATTTGCAGCTTAGTTTGTGACATGTACTTGAACAAATAATGGAAAGTAGAGTAGTATGTTGCTAATAAATAGGACTAAATACAGATAGTGGTCAGCTATTTATCTGGAAGGATGTGGTAGGGCATGAACCCAGGACCTCTCCCATGCAGGTCCAGTTGCATCTCCACTGTACCTCCTAGCCCCACCAACTTAATAAAGCACTATTGGCCCAACAGGTGATATGGAGGTTAAGGCACCAGATGCGATATGATCATCTGTATGGTTAGCGTTCTGGACCTGGCAGCTTGGAAAACACACTGGGCATATGTTCTTTTGTGTCCAAAATCCTAAGAATAAAAGATGATGGGACTGTGGTGTGGCCATCCCTCCATTGGATGCATTCTTTATCCCCTCTTGTCTCTGGTAAGCACACACACCCTATAGCAAAAATGAAAAAAAGAGGCACTATTTTGGGCCAGCCCCATAGTGCAGTGAGAAAGGGCTGACCAGAGGAAGCCATATCCCACATGGCTGACCACAGCTTGAATCCTGGCCCCAGCATTCTGAAAAACAGAGGGTGCACGCATGTGCTCAATATCCTAATGGGATAGTAAACTGGAGGAATGACTGTGCATGACCAGGACCCACTAGATGCTTTTTCTCACACACATACCTTCTGGCATTAAAAAAAAGAAAGGGACTACTACCAACTCCATTTTATTTCTTTTTTTTTTTTTTTTTTGGAGAGGTTTTTGCTATAGGGCGCGTGCGCTCGCCAGACAGACAGACAGAGACAGAGAGATAGAAAGCAGGAAATCACCCCCCAGGGGGGATGGCCACGCCGCAATCCCTTCTCCTCCATTCTCCTCTCGGGATCTTGGGCACGCACGCACACGCGCCCGGTGTGAGTTTAAGCCGCCGGGTCCGGGACTCGAACCGCGGTCGACTACGTGGGAGTCCAGCGATATAGCCATTACGCTAACTGCTGGTCCCTCCATTTTATTTCTTTTTTAAAAATTATTTTATTTAACTTTATTTATAATTTTTAGTTTGACCAGGGAGACAGAGAAAGAGAGGAAGCAAGCTGCCAGTTCTGGGACTCAAACCACAGTCAGCCATGTAGGAGTCCAGTACTCCAACCACCACACAACCTGCTGGCCCCACCAACTCCATTTTCTTTCTTTATTTTTTTAAATATTTTTTTGGAGAGGTTTATGCTATAGGGCGCATACGCTCACCAGAGAGAGACAGAGAGACAGAAAACGAGAAGTCACCCCCCAGGGGGATGGCCACACTGCAATCCCTTTTCCTCCATTCTCCTCTCGGGATCTTGGGCACGCATGCACACGCGCACGGCGTGAGTTTAAGCTGCCAGGTCCAGGACTCAAACCACAGTCGACTACATGGGAGTCCAGCGACATAGCCATTACGCTAACTGCTGGTCCCCCAACTCCATTTTTTATATGGGGAGGCTGAAGCAGAAGACAGAATTCATATAGCTAATAACTAGAACAAGAATTTGAACCCAGAAAGCCATTCCAGGACCTAAGCTCCAAACCACTGTACATAAGACAATGGGCACAGAACCAAACTTAAGTCACAGATAAAGATTGAGGCTTCTTGTCTATGTGGATGAGAACATGGTGTCATTAACCTGTGTAGGGAGAAGATAAGCAGGATTTGGGGGTGAAGACATGGGCTTATTTGAGGAACACGGTTTGAAGTGCTTCTACACAGGTGTGTTTATCCAGGAAATGGAAACAAGGGTCTGAAGCTCCAGAGCTAGAAGTTAAGGCCAAGGATGTTGATTTGGGGGTTATCTACCCAGAGTTGATTGAGAAATTTTAGGAATGGACACAAACAACAGAAGAAGTCTGAAAATAAGAGCTTGAGGAATTCTAGACTTAATCTGGGAAAAAAACTTTTTTAAAGTAAGTTTGAAGTAATGAATCATTTAAATGTGGCTCATAAAGATGTGGAAGCATTCCAGAAATGTTTTATGCAATAAAGCATCCCTGAACAGGACATTTTTAGCTCAGATCCCCTCAGACTGATTTGTCTTATTGGGTAAACTAGAGATCCAAGCCTTTTAAAATTTGGAACAATTCAACAACTTAAAAGGGGGTAAATATGTCCATCATGTTAGGTTTCCCTCAGTATTCTTTAAAATTTTATTAATATTTTAAAATTTTGCTATAGGGCACATGCGCTCACCAGAGAGAGAAAGAGGGAAAGTGAGAAAGCAAGCTGCCAGGTTCGGCACTTGAACAGCTGTCAACCATGTGGGAATCCAGCACCTTAGCCACAATGCCACTTGCTGGCCTCGCAACATTCATATTTTAGAATATTAGTGACACAAGGAGAACTTGAAGGTTTTATAGAAGGATATTTATGAGATTGCAAGCCTAGGTAGACAAGGTAACTTCAAGGAATGCAAACAAGGCCAAAACACAGTAGGAGATACTAAAGAATGCCAGTGGGGGGTCCAACAGGTGACGAGGTTGTTAGGTTGCTAGACTCACACATAGCTGACTATGGTTTGAGTCCTGGACCTGGCAGCTTGCTTTCTCACCCACCCCGACCTCCTGTGTTTCTCTCTGATGAGCACATGTGCCCTATAGCAAATTAAAACTAAAAATAATAAAAAATAAAATTAAATAATGTTTAAAAATACTGGGGCTGCCAGGTGGCATGGTGGTTAAGGGCACTAGACTCCCACATGGCCGACCGTGGTTCAAGTCTGGGACCTGGCAACTTGCTTTTCTCTTTCGCTCTCTCTCTCTCCCCTTCTCTGGTCAAATTAAAATAAATAAACAGGGACCAGCAGTTGGTGTAATGGCTATGTTGCTGGGCTCCCATGTAGTCAACCGCGGTTCGAGTCAAACTCATGCTGGGCGTGCCCAAGATCCAGAGAGGAGAATGAAGGAGAGGGGATTGTGGCATGGCCATCCCCCCTGGGGGGTGATTTCTCACTGTTTCTCTGTCTCTCTCTGTCTTTCTGGCGAGTGCATGTGCCCTATAACAAAAACCTCTCAAAAATAAATAAACAAACAAACAAACAAACATATAAATAAGGTTACATTTAAAAATTAAAAAAAAAAAAAAGGAATGCCAGTAGGTGGAATGTAAGTATGTAAGAATGAATGGAAGCAGACTATGAAATGCAAAGATACTACACTTGATCTTAGCCAAAAGGCCGAGAAGCAATTGAAATGCAAAGATAAAAGGATAAGACCTGCAGAAAGGAGGGGTAAATGGAATTGGGGATCTGGGGTGGGCTGTGGGCATGGTAGAAATTTAAAAATATCTCTTGTGCAAGGTGGTTTGAAGCCTTGGCCTCTTCACCCTTGAAAGGTACCAGAGAAGGGGCCAGTAGGTCGCGTGGTGGTAAAGGCTCTGGATCCCACATGGCCAACTAAGCAGTTAGTTTCTGACACTGGCAGCATGGAAAACGTTGGGCATGCCCAAAGTCCTGAGAGGAAAACAGCAGAGGGGATTTGGCGTGGCCATCCCCCAGAGGATGATTTCTCACTTTCTCTTCCTCTCCCTCTCCCCCTGTTTCTAGTGAGCACAAGTGCCCTTGTAGCAAAAAGAAAGAAAGAAAGAAAGAAAGAAAGAAAGAAAGAAAGAAAGAAAGAAAGAAAGAAAGAAAGAAAGAAAGAAAGAAAGAAAGAAAGAAAAGAATTAAAAAGTTACCTGGGAAGCTTTTGAGAGTGAAGGGGATGATCTTCAAGTCTGCAGGTACCAAAAACTACCTCTCACATTCCCCTCTCGGTCCAGGTTCCTCCATTTTGCTAACCACGGATCTTTCTTCTCTTCACAAGATAATTGTCAATTGCCCTCTGCTGGTCAATTTCGGTCTAGTCTCTACAGATACTTAAATCTGAGGTCATGTGCAAAATGAGAGTTGACAGCAAGTGGAGTACCAGCAAATTCAATTCTGTTTATTCATTCAGTACATATTTGATTGCATCTTTGTATAAGGCTTCATAGAAGAGATACAAAGAAACAAAATACACAGTCCTAATTCAAGTCTACAGTCCAATATGAGCAAAGATTAAACATAAGGCTTGGGCGAGCAAGCAGATGGTGGTTAAGGTGGCTGGATCCCATATGGCTGACCGCACAGTCTCAGACTTGTCTGTCTGATAAACACACCAGGCACATGTGCATATGTGCCCAAAATCCTGAGAGAAGAATGGAGGAGGGGATTGTGGTATGGCTATTCCCCTTAGGAGGGTGCTTTTTCATTCACCTCCTCTCTTTTTATTTTTTATTTTTTAATAATTATTTAATTTTTTTTTTCCTTTTAGAGAGATCTTTGTTATAGGGTGCAAGCACCCACTGGAGAAGCAGAGGGAGACAGAGAAAGTAAGAAATCATACCGCAGTGGGGATGGCCACACCGCAATCCTTTTCTCCTCTTGGGATTTGGGGCACACATGCATATGCGCCCAGCATGAATTTCAAGCTGCTGGGTCTGGGTCTTGAACCACAGTGGGTTCTGTGGGAGTCCAATATCTTAACCACTATGCCACCTGCTGGCCACTTATTATTTGTTTTAATTTGCTATAGGGCACATGTGCTTACCAGAGAGACACAGTGAGAGAGAAAGAGAAAATAAAGTGAGAAAGCAAGCCACCATGACTGGGACTTGATCCATGGTTGGCCATGTGGGAGTCCAGCGCCCTAACTACCACACCACCTGCTGGTCCCCTCTCTCTCTCTGATCAGTGAACATGCCCTATAAGCAAATATATATATGTGTATGTATGTGTGTGTGTGTGTATCTGTATAGAGATGTGTGTATATATACACACACATCCATATATATGTGTGACTCGTAGTGCAGCAGTTAAGCCCTGTGCATATGGAGACAGATCCCACATTGACTTCAGTTCAAATCTTGGCCCCAGCACCTTGAAAAACATACGAGCATGTGCAAGCATGCCCTGAATCCTGACAAGATTGAGAAATGGAGGAAAAGGATTGTGGTGTGATTATGTCCCATTGTAGGGGTTCCTTCCTTCCTTCCTTCCTTCCTTCCTTCCTTCCTTCTTCCTTTCTTCCTTCCTTCCTTCCTCCTTCCTTCCTCCCTTCCTCCCTTCCTCCCTTCCTCCCTTCCTCCCTTCCTTCCTTCCTTCCTTTCTTTCTTTCTCTTTCTCCCCTCCCCCTCAGTGAGGACACATGTCCTCATAAGTGAATACATATGCGAGTACTATAGAAAACATCCATTTACACAAGTTTTTAAAAAAAACGAGTGGTTTATATGTGCCCAGTTTATGAGACAGCAGGTGGTGTGGAAGTTGAGATGACTGCCTGGTTTGAGTCCAGGACCCAGCGCCTTGAAAATCACACCAGGTGTGCTAGAACTGTTGCATGGCATTGGGGGGGGGGGTCGTTTCTCACTCTCTTACTCCCTTTCTGTCTCTTTGGTGAATGCACATGCCCTATAGCAAAATAAAAAAAATTTTTTTGAGAGGTTTTCGCGTGCACTCGCCAGACAGAGAGAGAGAGAGACATAGAGACAGAAAGCGGGAGATCACCCCCCAGGGTTGATGGTCATGCCACAATCCCTTCTCCTCCATTCTCCTCTCGGGACCTTGGGCACACACGCACACGTGCCTGGTGTGAGTTCTAAGCCACCGGGTCCGGGACGCAAACCATGGTCGACTACGTGGGAGTCCAGCAACATAGCCATTACGCTAACTGCTGGTTCCCTAGCAAAATAAAATTTTTTTTTTTTTTTCTTTTTTTGGAGAGGTTTTTGCTATAGGGCGCGTGCGCTCGCCAGACAGACAGAGAGACAGAGAGATAGAAAGCAGGAAATCACCCCCCAGGGGGGATGGCCACGCCGCAATCCCTTCTCCTCCATTCTCCTCTCGGGATCTTGGGCATGCACGCACACGCGCCCGGCGTGAGTTTAAGCCACCGGGTCCGGGACTCGAACCGCGGTCGACTACGTGGGAGTCCAGCGACATAGCCATTACGCTAACTGCTGGTCCCCAAAATAAAATTTTTAAGAAGAGTTTAAATTTTATTTTATTTTTTTTGAGAGGTTTTGCTATAGGGCCTGTGCACTTGCCAGAAAGACAGAGAGAGACAGAGAGACAGAAAGTGAGAAATCACCCTCCAGGGTGGATGGCCACGCTGCAATCTCTTCCATTCTCCTCTTGGGATCTTGGTGCACATGCGCCCAGCGTGAGTTTAAGCCACCAGGTCCAGGACTCGAATCACGGTTGACTACATGGAGTCCAGCAACATAGCCATTACGCCAACTACTGGTCCCAAAAGAGTTTATATTTTTTCCAGGGGAAGAAATATTTCGCATAGTAAGTATAAGGCATAGGATATGGTGGGCAACAGGTGGTCAGGAAAGCCTTCCAAGGAGAACTAAGATTAAAGTGGAGACTCAGTAGAAGCTAGGGATAAAAAAGGTTTCAAGGGGGTCTGCAGGTGTTGTGGTGGTTAAGGCGCTGGATTCCCACATAGCAGACGGCAGCTCAAGACCTGGACTTGGCAGCTTGCTTTCTCATTTTCTTTCTCTCTCTAGTATGTGCCCTATAGTAAATTTAAAAAACAAAAAGATAATAATAATTCTTTTTAAAAAGATTTATTTATTTAATTTAATTTGTTATTATTTTTTAATTTGACCAGACAGAGACATAGAAACGGAAAGCGAGAAAGCAAGCTGCCAGGTCTGGGACTCAAACCACAGTTGGCCACATGGGAATCCAGCACATCTAACCACCACACCACCTGCTGCCCCCAAAATAAAATAATTCTTTAAAAAGAAAAAAGGTTTCAGATAGAGAACAGGATAGACAAGGTCAAACACTGTGCCAGGAACTAAAAGAACATTGGTTGATTGAATGTAGTGGGTTATGGAAGGGGAGATGATCCTGCAACACAAGGAGCAGTCATGGGAGGGGCTGCAGTGCGGCCGTCTTAGTGCAGCTTTACCGTGTATTAACGTAGGTAGTCCTCACAAACTTCACTGCTTCCAAATTAAGCTCTAGGAAGTAGAATGAAAAGTACTGGGGTGTATTTTCGTGGGATCATGTCAGGATGTCCTGCAAGCAGCTCAGGGAGCGGTGGAGATAGACTGACAGGTTCCAGCAGAGTGATCAAGCCCATCAAAAAGGATGGTCCTTGGGACCAGCAGATGGCATAGTGGTTACGTAGCTGGACTCCCATGGACTCCCACGTGGTGACCCTGGTTCAAATCCCAGTGGCTTAAACCTCACGCCAGGTGTCTGTGCGTGTGTGCCCAAGATCTCAAGGGAGGGGTGTGATTTCTCGCTCTCTGCCTCTGTCTCTATCTCTGTCTCTCCAGCAAGCACACGCACCCAATACCAAAAGTTGATTTAAAAAAAAGGGGGGGGGGGAGGGTGCCTCATCAAAGAGAAGGGACCTAAAGGATGTGAAGGAGGATTTTGGAAAATGAGAATGGTGAAGGGTGTGAGGCAGTGGGGAGGGTGAAGCTGGAAAGAACAGCCTGAACAGTGGTATGAAGGTGGGAAACTCCAACGTGTAAATGCACATAGAAAGCCTTAGGAATCGTCCTTGAGCCTCCCCCCACCTCCTTTGAAATCCTTCTTGGAGAAAGACGGTGTTGTGCAAGAAATGAAGGACAAAAAAAAAAAAAAAAAACACCCCCAAGGAGTGGCATAGCTAGATCTTTCCAGCAGCCAGAAATTAGAAGGAAGAACAGGGTGAGGTGAGGACAGGAGGGTTAGCGGTTACAGACGATATTCATTTCCTAGTTTACAGAGGATTTTAACCAGTACCTGCCCGGTATTGAGCACGGGGTAAATACCCACAGTTACTCTCCCCCGGCCCGTGCTGGCTCCGCGTGGCTCTGCAGCCCTTCTGGTTCAGTAGGCTGGTCCCCCCTCTGATACCTGAGGTACACCGCCAAGGAGTCCAAAGAAGAGGTGCCGTTTCCTGGGTCTGCAGCGCAGCAGACCTGAGTTGTGGCTTCCCGTCAGAATTCACAGGCGCCCTCTTTTCCTGCAAACTCCACGTTTGACTTGCACAACGGACACTCGCATTTCAAACCACCACTCTTCTTCAGCCAAATCCTCCGCCATCCCCTCAAAAGAACGAAGCGTGTGCCAAAGCTCTGGAAGCAAGCGCCTCCTGTCCTAGTAGCCAACACAACAGTCGTGCATAATGAATCTTCCCGAACTTCACCCCAATCCCTCCCAAATCCAGGGCTCAGACCTTTCTGCTTCCCTTTCCGAAGCAGAAAGTCACGTGCGAGAACTGGGGTTCCCTTGAAAGGGGAAAAAAAAGACAGCCGTCACGAACAGGATTCGAACCTGTGCGGGGAAACCCCATTGGATTTCGAGTCCAACGCCTTAACCACTCGGCCACCGTGACTCCCCAAACCGCGCTCCGCCGAGCGCTTACAGAAGGGGTTCGCAATGCGACCGGGGAAGCTGAGAGGCAGCGGCGGGCGGGCCCGGCCCCGACACACGCCCGCGGGCACCCAACCCCTTGCTCCTTACCTCTGCGCCGTTCGGCGCGGGTCGGGAGACCGGCTGGCCGCGGCAAGGGGTCTCGGCGCGAAACTTACTTGGGAGGCGGTGGCGAGGCCTGCGGGAAGAGGCGAAGGACCTGGCCCTCAGGGTGGCGGCTGGGGGACTGCGCGGGTGCAGGAGCGAGCCCGGGGTCTGGGCAGACGAGACGCGAGGGCTGTTGGGAAGGGGCGCTCCCGGGAGCGGAGCACAGGGACTCCTCGGGAAGGGGTCGGAGCGCTAGGGACCGGCACGGTGGGGCTGACGCCTCCGATTCGCGCCGCGACGGGCGTCCCCCGGGGCTACGACAGAGGCATCCCCTCCGGGGCTGAGAGGCAAAGAGCGAAAGGGCTTCGCGTCGGCTCCGGAGTCATTCGGGACAGTGGCGCCCCCTCCAGGAAACAGCCGCCACCCGGGAGGCTCCCGCCTCCCGCCGCCGCCGCCGGGGAGGCCGCCAGGGTCTGCCTCGCGCCGGGCGCTCCGCCGCCGCTGCGCCCAGCCTGCCGGCAGGGGGCGCTGCGCGGGCCGGGGCCGGCCCAGGCGGCGGGAGGCGGCGGCCGCGGCGGCGGGAGGCGGCGGGAGGCGGGCGGAGGAGGAGGCGGAGGAGGCGGGAGCTGAGCTGAGCGGGGCGGGCGGCGGCGGGGCCCGAGCCCGAGAAGATGGCGGTGCGGAAGAAGGACGGCGGCCCCAACGTGAAGTACTACGAGGCCGCGGACACCGTGACCCAGTTCGACAACGTGCGACTTTGGCTCGGCAAGAACTACAAGAAGGTAGGCGGGCAGGGCCGCGCGGGCCGGGGGTGGGACAAAGGGAGCGCGGCCCCGCGGCCCCCGGGGTCCAGCCCACCCTCCGGCCGCCCCGGCCCCTCCCCGCGGCCTCCGAGCCGCCCCCGCGCGCCCGCCCGCGCCCCTCCCCCGCCGCCGCCCGCACCCGGCCTCGGCCCGGCCCGCGCCGCTGCGCCCTCTGCCCCGGTTCTCCGCTGCCCGGCGGCCCCGGCGCCGGCGCCTGCCCGACTTTTCCGGGAGCGGCGGCCGGCCCGGCGAGCGGCGTGCCGACCGAGCGCTGTCCCCTCCCCAAGCGTGCCCGCCGCACGCCCGCCCCAGCTCCCCACGGAGCCGGGCACCCGCGGGGCTGCGGCCTCCCCGGTGCTTTGTGTGTATTCGGAGAGAGGATGGAAGCGGCAGGGTAAACAGCCACCGAGCAGGCCGAAGGCTGCTCCAGCCTGGAAAAGGTCCCCACCCCGGATCACCTGTCTCCACGCTCACCCCCACCTCCACCTAGTGGGCAGCAAAGCCGCCCGGGGAGCCAGAGCACCGGGGTCCTGGGCAGAGGTCCCCTCTCCTACCGTCCGTCGGCCTCACGGCGAAGTCATCCTGCCCCTGGCCTTGCATCGCTTGGGGTTTGGGGTCCCAAGGCTAGGGTGAGCTTTTCATCTCCATCCCCTCACCCCGCAACTGGAAATAAGTAGGAACAAAGGGTCCAAGGAGCCTTACCTGTCATTCCTACTAGACCTCTTCCTGGTGTCGTCTTTGTCTCTAGACCCGGTGCTTCTGGAGATGGTCTGCCTCTCTTCCCTCACTGCCCCCAATTAGGGGTTCGGCTGGCTGACTTTCAGCTCCCAGGGCTTCCTGCCCAGCTTTGCAACCTGTCAGAAGTGTGCTGGGTGGTGTAAGGGACCTCCCCTCTGATCCTGGCAATGAACGCGCCTGGCCTGCTCTCTGGGGTCTCTGGGTGTCAGGATCCTGACAAACAGCTGCTATTTGTGTGACTTGTCTGCTCCCCAGCGTGGGTCTATGGTTCCCAGGCTTCTACCTTTGACCTTTTGACGGGAGATCAGGCTGGGGGCTTAGTCTCAGGCCCTGGGGGGATTGACAGCCTGTGACCTGGTTCAGCTTTCAAGCTCTTCGCTTTTGTCAGTTACCTTTCTCTTCACAGATCTCTTTACACCTCCCGCTGAGAGGTGCTCCCTTCTCTGATTAGGGCGGAGGAAATGGGTCAAAAGGTAAAGAGAAGGCTAGCCTGCTGGTTCCGTTTTAAATGAGAACAGAAGGCTAGAATGTTAGCATACTATGGACATGTTTAAGAAGGCTCAGGGTTGCTCTTCTCAGGTATAGTTTCCTCAGAAAGGATAGATGTCTTGCTCCTTCCCATCAGGCTGAGTGGTAGATGGTCCTTCCAATCTACTTGGCAAAGGGCCTGCGAAGACATCTATGCCCACTTCCTAGCAGAAGCGGAGTGCATGGGCCTGCCCTCTCAGGCTGCTTGCCCTTCCTCACGTCCTCGTACCTTTCTTACATTGTGGGGGAATCGGGCCTTTGAGTTCACTTGGAGCGCTGAAGGCATTGCTTCCATGACCTGAACTCCGTAATCTTTCAGACTTGAACCACTCTCAGTGCTGCTGGCTGGAGAGCGGGTGCCAAGATAACAGAGTCCTGCAACTCCAATTTCAGGGGCTTGTTGAGGAGGAGTGGGGAATTTCAATTGCCCCCAACACTGACAACCTGGGCTGGGAGCAGCAGAATTTCAAATTTCTGGTTAGAGATGTCCAGGGCCTCCCTTCTACCATTTCCCTTATAGAGACTAGACATGGGTGGGGAGAAAAGTACTATTTTCTCTACCCTAGATGCCTCCAGAGCCCTCTGGGGGAAGAAATTTGGGCGATGGTGGACAGTTTATCTGGGGTCTATTTTTCTTTCCTTTCCCTCTGTTTCTCCAGTATATACAAGCTGAACCACCCACCAACAAGTCCCTGTCTAGCCTGGTTGTACAGTTGCTACAATTTCAGGAAGAAGTTTTTGGCAAACATGTCAGCAATGCTCCGCTCACTAAACTGCCGGTGAGTGCAAAAGAAGAGGTGAACCCTCCACTGGAGAGGGAGTTGTACTTCTTTAAATGGTTGTAAATTTTGTAACTTTTGAGATTTGGGGTATCTCCTACGTGGTCAGGGAATTACTGGCCTGGCCTAGCTCCCAATTTACCTTTCCTTTGGTTTTAGTGATACTTTGTACAACCAGTTATCTGGGAATATCTGAGCCAGTTTGCGGGTCTCTAATGGCATGGTTAAAAGGCTATGAAATTTGGATTTGGACAGGGTTGTGTTCAAATCTGCGCTCTGCTGCTTGATGACTCCGTGATCTTGGGCAACTTCTGTGAGTCTTGGTTCCACCCGTTCTGGGTAACAGGAGTAACAGACCTACCTTATAGGATTCCTAGAATGGTATCCCAGTAAAGTGCTTGTCAGGCCACATGGTGTGTCGGCACTGAGGTTAACACATTCCAGCTTAGAGGGAGATTAGTGCATCTTGAGATTTTCCAAAAGACCTATTAAGTGATAAGAGAATTTATGTGGTCGGGACAGGCAGTGGCACAGCAATAACACAACTGGACCCACATAGGAAAGGTCCTGGGCTTGAGTCCTGGGACCTTCCTGAGCCTGTCAGGCATGTGTATGCCAGTGATCCAGGTTGGCTGAGTTGAGGTGGATTGCAGTGTGAAGTGTCTTACCCATGGTAAAAATAAATAAACTTAAAAAAAAAAAAAGAATTTATGAAGTAACTCTCAACATACTTCTTCCTTGTCTTGATTTTGTAGATCAAATGTTTCCTAGATTTCAAAGCAGGAGGCTCTCTGTGCCACATACTTGCAGCTGCCTACAAATTCAAGAGTGACCAGGGATGGTGAGATGCCTTCTCTCTCTTACATTTAGTTTAGCAGAAATCCCCCTTTAAGGTTCCCAGGGGTCTTTCTGGAGTGGGAGAATACAGGTAGAAATTCTGTGAATCTCTTGTTTTACTAGGTCTTACTTTGCTAGGAGGCCTGATTTAGTAGGTTAAAAAATAAATGTCTGGGAGTCGGAGCCAAAATAATGTCCAGGAGTGAGTGAGTGTGAGTGTGAGTGTGTGTGTGTGTGTGAGTGAGTGTGTGTGTGTGTGTGTGTTAGTAAGTGTGTGTGTGAGTGTGTGTGAGTGAGTGAGTGTGTGTGTGTGAGTGAGTGTGTGTGTGTGTGTGTGTGTGTGAGTGTGTGTGTGTGTGTGTGTGTTGTAGAGGAAAAGGGGGCCTTAGGTTGGCATCTTAAGCTTTTCTTTGTCCTGTTAGCCTAAGTAAAATTATTCATAAAGTTGAGATCAGTGAACTCCAGATCCCAGGCAATTTTGGCAACAGCAATGAGCATATCACCACATAATTTCCCGTGTTAAGAAGTCACATATTCTACCATTCCCAGACCTGAGCTATGCCACTCACTAGATTATTGCTTCTTCACAAGGCGGCGTTACGATTTCCAGAATCCATCACGCATGGACCGCAATGTGGAAATGTTCATGACCATTGAGAAGTCCTTAGTGCAGGTAATAGTCAGGTACCTTACCCATCCATCTCCCTTCCCCCAATGAGAATTCAAAACATCCCTTCCCGGGACCAGCAGATGGTGTAATGGCTACGTTGCTGGACACCCACATGGTCAACTGCAGTTCAAGTCTCGGATCTGGTGGCTTGAAACGCACACCGGGCACATGTGTTTGCATGCCCAAAATCCTGAGAGGAGATTGGAGGAGAAGGAATTGCTATGTAGTCATTCCCCTGGGAGGGTGATTTCTGGCTTTTTGTCTCACTGTTTCTCTGGTGAGCGCACATGCCCATTGCAAAAATCTCTTTTTTAAAAAAAGGATGGGGATAGGGGGAGGCAGCAGGTGGTGTGAGGGTTAAGGCGGCTGGATTCCCACATGGCTGACCATGGTTCAAGTCCTGGACCTGGCAGCTTGAAAATCACAATAGAATAATAATTATTAAATAAAATGTTTAAAAAAAAAAAAAAAAAGACGGGACCAGCAGGTTGTCATGGTGGTTAAAGGCTCTGGATTCCCACATGGACCACTGCAGTTCGAGTCCTGGATCTGGCGGCTTGCTTTCTTGCTTTCCCTTTGTCTCTGTTTCTGTCTGGTAAAATTAAAAAATAATAATAATGGACTGAAAGGTGGCATGGTGGTTAAGAGTGCTGGATTCCCACATTGGCTGACCATGGTTCAAGTCCCAGACCTCGCGGCTTACTTTCTCCCTTTCCCTTTCTCTGTCTCTCTCTGGTGAAATTAAAAAATAATAACAGCAACAAATGGAATTAAATAATTATATTTAAAAATAACAAATTAAACAAATAAATAAATAATTCTTTAAAACAAAAGAAACAAACAAAAAAATCCCTTTTCTGTCATCTCATGCCATCTATTTTTTTTTTTCTCCCCACAGAATAATTGTCTCTCTCGACCTAACATTTTTCTGTGTCCAGAAATTGAGCCCAAGTTACTAGGAAAATTAAAGGACATTATCAAGAGACACCAGGTGAGTAGGCAGGTCAGGAGAGGTTTCAGGAACTCCTCTCTTTTCCTGATGTTTTCCATACCAAAAGCAGCTCTAAAATACCGTGTTTTCTACTGCAAAGGTGGCTCTTTCCACTTGGAAAAGACTAGCATTAAAGCCTTGAGCCTTTCTTTTCCTGTTTGCCATTTCCCACTCCGAACAGGTTGGAATCTTAGTTTCTAGACTGCAGTAGCCTAGGGAAGCATCCACTTTCACTGAGCTAGAGATCACCCAATTTTGAATAAATAAAATCCTTGCTCTTGGGAACTTTATAATAACAAACAGATGTCATTAAAAGGGATGTACATTCGACTCTAAATTTTCCACGTGTAGATGATCTATTTAGAGAATTATCTGTAGCACTTTTATTTATTTGTTTATTTAGTAACACATTAATTTTTTAACTTTTTTCCATTGTTAGTGCAATCCTAGCCGTTTTGCTCTGCTACTCAGCTGGTGTATGCCTAGAGAGCGCTAACTTCAATACCATTCTAAGCAAAATGCAATTAGGAAGATAGATCTCTGTGGTAAAATCATATTTTGACTCATTTATACCCACGAGCCATTCAGAAGGCACCATATTTACTTCTTGTGTCACTCAGGGAACGGTCACTGAGGACAAGGGCAATGCCTCCCATGTTGTGTATCCTGTCCCAGGGAACCTAGAGGAAGGTGAGGCCTGGGTTTTCCTAGCCACTGTGGTGGGCGGCTTGGGCTAGGAGGCGGGGGACTACTGTGATCTATGGCCCCTCTCTCTTTTCAACCCTGAATCCTACCATCTGAAGTTTCTATTACCATGGGCCCTACTGCACAGGAGAGAGAATGCTTATTTAGGGCTTTTGTAAAGAGTTGTATTTTGTGTTCTATTTAGCTCATCTGTCTCCCTTCTCTGACTATTTACAGAGGAATGGGTACGACCAGTCATGAAGAGGGATAAGCAGGTTCTTCTGCACTGGGGCTACTACCCTGACAGGTGAGAATGGCTCCCTGGGGCAAGTTTAAGTGTAGGAGCCCTAAAACGTATAGCAGAGCAAGAAGGGGTTATTGTTAGGTCAGCTAATGGGTTCTTTTCTATCCAGTACATGAATTCTCTGACTTGAGGAAGACTTGGACTTGCTGGACAAGGATTAGGCTGAAAGGACTGAGTCTCTATGTGTGAAAAGGTTATCCCAGTAAAATTTGTTTTTCTTACGAGTTATTTTATGGGACCAGCAGGTGGTGTGGTGGTTAAGGGGCTGGAATTCCCACATGGGCTATTTTGGTTCGAGTCCTGGACCTGGTGGCTGCTTTCTTTCTAACTCTCCCTCTCTGTCTTTCTTTGGCAAAACTCATGTGAAATAAATAAATAAATAAATAAATAAATAAATAATTCTTCTTTTAAAAAAGGAATTATTTTATTTAGCTTTACTTATTTATTTATTTTAATTTGATGAGAGAAAGTGAGAAAGCAAGCCTCCAGGTCTGGGACTCTAATCGCGGTTAGCCAAATGGGAGTCCAGCACCCTAAACCATCATGCCACCTGCTGGCCCCATCCCAGTAAAACTTTTTTTTTTTTTTTAGAGGTTTTCGCTATAGAGCGTGTGTGCTCGCCAGAGAGACAGAAACAGAGAGACAGAAAGCGAGAAATCACCCCCCAGGGGGGATGGTCACGCCGCAATCCCTTCTCCTCCATTCTCCTCTCGGGATCTTAGGCATGCACACACGCGCCCGGCATGAGTTTTAAGCCACCGGGTCCAGGACGCGAACCGCAGTCGACTACGTGGGAGTCCAGTGACATAGCCATTACGCTAACTGCTGGCTCCAAAAAAAATTTTTTTGATAAGTAAATATTAGTTAGAAACAATTTAAATATCTAATAGTAGGAAAATTTAAATAACTGTTTAAGCAACTTTGTGTATCTATTCAGTTGGCCATTATACAGCTTTTTAAAAAGGTATGAAGGAGCCAGGCAGTGGCATAGTGGTAAAACAGCTGGATCCCATATGGCCAGCTATGCAGTTCAAATCCCAGACCTAGTGGCTTGAAAATCACACTGGAGGGGCCAGCAAGTGGCGTGGTGGATAAGGACGCTGGATTCCCACATGGCCAACCACGGTTCGAGTCTCAGACCTGGTGGTTTGCTTTCTCACTTTCCCTCTCTCACACTCTCTCTCTGTGTCTTTCTGGTCAAATTAAAATAAATAAATAAATAAATAAATAAATAAAATTAATGAATAAATAAAATTTAAAAAAAAGAAAAAAAATCACACTGGACACGTGTGCATGCATGCCGAAAATCCCAAGAGGAGAATGGAGAAGGGATTGCAGCATGGCCATCCTTTCCAGGGAGTGCTTTCTTACTTTTCCTCTCTCTCCAGTGAATGCACACACTCTAGCAATTAAAAAAAAATTTTTTGTTATTAGTTTTTTTGCTATAGGGTGTGTGTGCTCACCAGGGAGAGACAGAAGGAAAGTGAGAGATCACTCCCTCAGGGATGGCCACAGTGCAGTCCCTTCACTTCCATTCTCCTCTCAGGATTTTGGGCACACACACACTTGGTTGGTATGATTTTCAAGTCACTGGGTCTGGGACCCAAACCACAATCAGCCATGTAGGAGTCTATTCACTTAACCCCAGACCTTCTGCTGGCCCCTAATTTTTTTTTAATTGAAAGGATATTTAGGAGGACCAGGAGTTACCGTAATGTCTATGTCGCTGCACTCCCACGTAGTCAACCATGGTTCGCATCCCGGACCCGGTGGCTTAAAACTCACGCCGGGAGTGTGTACATGCGTGCCCAAGATCCCGAGAGGAGAATGGAGGAGAGGGGATTGCGGCGTGACCATCCCCCCTGGGAGGTGATTTCTCACTTTCTATCTCTCCGTCTCTTTCTCTTTCTGGTGAGCGCACGCGCCCTATAGCAAAAACCTCTCCAAAAAAAAAAGAAAAAAAAAAAAAAAAAAAGAAAGGATATTTAGGGCCAGGAGGTGGCATGGAGGTTAAGGCAACTGGATCCCACATGGCTGACTTCTTAGTTTAAGTCCTGGACCAGGGGACTTGAAAATCACCCGAGGCGCATGTGCATACTTACCCAAAATTCTAAGAGGAGAATGGAGGTGATGGGACTAGGATGTGGCCATCTCCCGTGGGGGGATAATTTCTCATTTTCTCTCTGTCTCTCACAAGCACATGTGCTCTATGCCAAAAAAAAGTGTATATTAAAAAAAAAGAAAAAAGTGATTATGAAATAATATGGGTAATTTATAAATTAACATTAACTGAAAAATTAACATGTAGGTCAACCCCATATCACAGCTGGTAACTGCTGCTTAGGGGCAGCTGTATATACCACATGGCCAACCAGAATTTGAGTCCTGGACTTGGAAGCTTGAAGGACATTGGGGGTGCATGCATGTGCCCAGAATCCTCACAGGATGGAAAGTTGGAAGAAAACAGATTATGGCTTGTCCAGGGCCTGTTGAGGGATGGTTTCTCTCTCTCTTTCTCTTATGAATACACACACACCCTCTGACATATCTATTTTTTTTAGAGATTTTTTTTTTTTGGCTACAGGGCATGTGTACTTGCCAGGAAGAGAAAGAGAGACAGTGAGAGGGAAAGTGAAAAAGCACCCCCGGGGGGGCATGGCCACACTACAATACCTTCTACTTCAGTCTCCTCTCAGGATTTTTGGGCATGCATGCACATGTGCCAAGCATGAGTTTCAAGCCACCAGGTTTGGGACTAAAACCCTGGTCAGCCTAGTGAAAATCTAGCACCATAATCACTATACCTCCTGCTGGCCCCAGCAGCAGAGTGTGTGTGTGTGTGTGTGTGTATTTATATATGTGTGTACATACATGTGTGTCTGTATTTTTTTTTGAGAGGCTTTTGCTATAGGGCGTGTGCGCTCGCCAGAAAGACAGAGACAAAGACAGAAAGCAAGAAATCACCTCCCAAGGGGGATGGCAATGCCACAGTCCATTCTCCTCCATTCTCCTCTTGGGATCTTGAGCACGCATACACACGTACCCGGCGTGAGTACGTGTGCCACCAGGTCCGGGACTTGAACCACAGTCAACTACATGGGAGTCCAGCGACATAGCCATTATGCTAACTGCTGGTCCCGTTTTTTTTTTGTTTTGTTTTGTTTTTAAGAAATATTTCATTTCCTTTATTGTCCTCCTCATTTGTTTAATTTGACCAGAGAGAGACAGAGAGAGAGGGAAAGTAGGAAAGCAAGCCTCCAGGTCCAAGACTCAAACCTTGTTGACCATGTGGGAGTCCAGTGCCTTAAACACCACGCCACCTGCTGGCACAGGATCTTGCTTCTTTAATCATTAGGCTACAGGGCTGGACCCCCAGTACTGTTTGTAAATGGAAAAGGTAAAAAGATCTGGACAATACTTTTCCACAACTTCATCCCATTGATTGTACTTCATGCTCAATTTCCTATGGTAGTTATGACACGTGGATCCCAGCCAGTGAAATTGAAGCATCCGTAGAAGATGCTCCGACTCCTGAGAAGCCTCGGAAGGTGAGTTCCCCTGTGCTCCCTGCCTGAAGAAGAATGCGAAGACCAGAGCCCTTTGGAAGTGGAGCAGAGGGTCCTGTGCCCCTGGGCTTTTTCTGTTAAGGGTTCTCAGAGCAGTGGGTTGCAGGCTTCAGCCCAGTGTGCTGTTGTACTTTAGGTTCATGCCAAGTGGATCCTGGACACGGACACCTTCAATGAGTGGATGAATGAGGAAGACTACGAGGTCAATGATGACAAAAGCCCTGTTTCACGCCGAAAGAAGATTTCAGCAAAGACGCTGACGGATGAGGTGAGGGTTCTGTTCTTTCTTCCTGAACCACTTAGCCGAAGTCTCAGAACAAGTCTTTACTGGGAATTACAGGCTGACATTTGCCCCATTTCTCCAACCTGCAGGTGAACAGCCCAGATTCAGATCGACGAGATAAAAAGGGGGGAAATTATAAAAAAAGGAAACGATCCCCATCTCCTTCACCAACCCCAGAAGCTAAGAAGAAAAATGCTAAGAAAGGGTATGCCAGCCATTTATTTGCTCCACATTCTTCTCTCCATACTGTTTGGAAGGAAGAAAGGACAGATCCCCTCTCATAACCACCTGGCCTTGATCTGGGTATGCCATAATGCTGCCGGTATCCTGAGAAGGAGAATCAAGAGACTTCTTTCTCTTTTTTCTTAAAAGAATTATTTTAATTTGACCAGAGAGGGACAGAATATGAGAGAGAGAGAGAGAGAGAGAGAGAGTGAGAAAATAAGCTGCAAGGTCCAGGAATCCAACCGTGGTCAGCCATGTAGGAGGCCAGTGCCCTTAACCACCATGCCACCTGCCGGCCCACCTTTTTATTTGCAGGGTACATGTGCTCACTTTTTTTGCTATAGGGTGCGTGCGCTCACCAAAGAGACAGAGACAGAAAGCAAGAAATCACCCCCGCCATACCACAATCCTTTCTCCTTCATTCTCTTCATGGGATTTTGGGCACGCATGTACACGCGCCTAGCATGAGTATTAGCTGCTGGGTTCGGGACTCAAACCACAGTCGATTACGTGGAAGTCCAGCGACATAACCATTACACTATCTGCTGGTCTCAAATGATATATTTTTTTAAAGAATAATTTATTTAATTCCGTTTGTTATTATTTTTAATTTGTTGAGAGAAAGGGAAAGCCAGAAAGGAAGCTGCCAGGTCTGGGACTAGAACTGCAGTCGGCCATGTGGGAATCCAGCACCTTTAACCACTACGCCACTTGTCGGCCCCCTCATGAGACTTCGTTAGCTGCCCAGTTGTTAATTTAGTCCCAACCACTACTAAACTTAGAGAGCTTATTCACTAAATGGAAAGCCTCTGACACTTCTGTTACTCTGCAGTTGTTGGTTTGTGTCTGTGCTCAGTGTTACTCTTGGGATTCTCTCACTTCTTTTCTCTTGATCCTTAACTTCCAGGGACTCCTTGTCCAAGAATGACGGTATTCTCTTTCTCTCTCTTAGTCCCTCAACACCATACACCAAGTCAAAACGTGGCCACAGAGAAGAGGAGCAAGAAGACCTGACAAAGGACATGGATGAGCCCTCACCGGTCCCCAATGTAGAGGAGGTGACACTGCCCAAAACAGGTTAGACCAGGCTACCGCCTAGGACCCACCCTCATTCCCTATCCTCCCCTACTGTGCCAGACCCTCTAAGTGGATTGATTCC
Organism: Tupaia tana; assembly: GCA_026018925.1. Taxonomy (NCBI): domain Eukaryota; kingdom Metazoa; phylum Chordata; class Mammalia; order Scandentia; family Tupaiidae; genus Tupaia; species Tupaia tana. The sequence continues at coordinate 161,811,330 of JAKSZU010000006.1, read as the reverse complement.
TTAGGTCCAGCTCCAGGTCTAGGGGTCTTTTCTCTAAAATGATTTCCAGCCTGTGGCCTAGTGGTTAAGGCTGCTGGGTCCCACATGGCTGACTGGATGGTTGAGTCCTGGACCTGGTAGCTTAAGGAGCATGCTGGGCGCATGTGCACGCATGCTAAAAATCCCAAAAGGAGGTGCAGATGGAAGAAAAGGGATTATAATGTGTCTGTTTCCCATGAGGGATATTTTCTTAATTTTCTTCTCCCTCTTACACTCTGTCTGGTGAATGTATGCACTTTCTGGCAAAATTTTTAAAAAAATGTTGGGGCCAGCAGGTGGCATGGTGGTTAGGGTACTGGACTCTCACATGGCCAACCTCGGTTTGAGTACTAGACTGGTAGCATGCTTTCTCACTTTCCTTCTCTCACTCTTCCTCTGTCTGTCTGTCTCTGGTGAGTGCACATACCTGTAGCAAATTTTTTTTTTTTCTTTTTTTTTTTTTCTTTTTGGAGAGGTTTTTGCTATAGGGCGCGTGCGCTCGCCAGACAGACAGAGAGAGACAGAGAGAGAGAAAGCAGGAAATCACCCCCCAGGGGGGATGGTCACGCCGCAATCCCTTCTCCTCCATTCTCCTCTCGGGATCTTGGGCACGCACGCACACGTGCCCGGCGTGAGTTTAAGCCGCCGGGTCCGGGACTCGAACCGTGGTCGACTACGTGGGAGTCCAGCGACATAGCCATTACACTAACTGCTGGTCCCACCTGTAGCAAATTTTAAAAATAATAATAATCATAAATAAAATTAAATTGTTCTTTAAAATAAATTTTAAAATAAAAATTTTCCTTGAGGAGCTAGCAGGTGGTGTGGTTAAAGGTGCTGGACTCCCAGATGACTTAGCATAGTTCTAGTCCTGGACTTGGCGGCTTGCTTTCTAGCTTTCTCTCTGTCTCGCTCTCTCTCTCTTTGTCTTACTATGGTCAAATTAAAAAAGATAACAATATGATAAATAAAGGAAATAATTATTTTTTAAAAATTATTTTTTTAAGAATTACTTTATTTAACTTTTTTTTTAACTTATTTTAATTTGATCAGAAAGGGACAGAGCAATAGAGAGACAGAAAGTAAAAAAGCAAGCCTCCAGGTCCGGGACCCAAACCGTGGTCGGCCTTGTGGGAGTCCAGCACCCTCAACTACCACAGCACCTGCTGGTCCTGGAAATAATTCTTTTTTTTTTAAGAATTATTTTTTAATTTAACTTTATTTATTATTATTATCATTATTATTTTCCAGTTTGATCAGAGAGAGACAGAGAGAGAGGAATTGAGAAAGCAAGCCACCAGGTCCGAGACTTGAACCGTGGTTGGCCATGTGGGAGTCCAGTGCCCTTAACCACCATGCCACTTGCCAGCCCCCCTGGAAATAATTCTTTAAAAAAAATGTTTTTCCTTGCAATTATTTTCATCATCATATAAATATCCTGTGACTTCATATCCATGGCTATGTTGTGGACTGTACTTTGTACCAACAATAGGTGTCTCTGAACTCTTTTTTTTTTTTTTTTTTTCTTTTTGAATAGAGGGTATATACACCCTCTGGGTGAATGGCCATAGCACAGTCCCTTCCATTCTCCTCTCAGTATTTTGGGCATGCATGCACATGTGCCTGGTATATTTCTCAAGCCTCCATTTTATTAACTGGCCCTCAGAAATGTATGGGCCAGCAGGTGGCATGGTAGTTAAGTCTCTAGACTCCCACATGACTAGCTGTGGTTCAAGTCCCAGACCTGGCAGCTTTCTCACTCTCTCTCTCTGTCTGTCTCTGGTGAGCGCCCATGCACTGTAGCAAATTAAGAGTAATAATAATGATAAAATTAAATAATTATTTTTAAAAAGTGTTTAAGTTCTATCCATTCCTATATGGAGTGATTTGGTCAGTGTCAGTCTCAGCTCATTAAGAGTTTAAAGACACTGGGGACCAGCAGTTAGTGTAATGGCTATGTCGCTGGACTCCCATGTAGTCAACCGTGGTTCGCATCCCAGACCCGGTGGCTTAAAACTCATGCTGGGCGCATGTGCATGCATGCCTAAGATCCCGAGAGGAGAATGGAGGAGAAGGGATTGTGGCGTGGCCATCACCCCTGGGGGGTGATTTCTCACTTTCTGTCTCTGTCTCTGTCTGTCTGGCGAGCGCACACGCCCTATAGCAAAAACTTCTCAAAAAAAAAAAAAAGAGAGAGTTTAAAGACACTGGGGCCAGCAGATAGCGTGGTGGTTAAGGATGCTGGACTCCTACATGGCTGACCATGGTTCGAGTCCCGGACCTGGCGGCTTGCTTTCTCACTTTCCCTCTCTCTCTCATTCTGTCCCTCTCTGGTCAAATTTAAGTAAGTAAGTGAGTAAATAAATAAATAAATGGATAAATAAAGTTAAATAAAATCACTTAAAAAAAATAGTTTAGGGGGAACCAGCAGTTAGCGTAATGGCTATGTCGCTGGACTCCCACGTAGTCGACTGCGGTTCGCGTCCCGGACCCGGTGGCTTAAAACTCATGCCGGGCACGTGTGTGTGCGTGCCCAAGATCCTAAGAGGAGAATGGAGGAGAAGGGATTGCGGCGTGACCATCCCCTCTGGGAGGTGATTTCTCACTTTCTGTCTCTATGTCTCTCTCTGTCTGTCTGGCGAGTGCACACGCCCTATAGTGAAAACCTCTCCAAAAAAAAAAAAAAATAGTTTAGGGACCAGCAGATAGCATAATGGCTATGTCGCTGGACTCCCACATAGTTGATCGCGGTTCGCGTCCCGGACCCGGTGGCTTAAAACTCACGCCAGGCGTGTGTGCGTGCGTGCCCAAGAGCCTGAGAGGAGAATGGAGGAGAAGGGATTGTGGCAGGGCCATTCCCCCTGGGGGATGATTTCTTGCTTTCTGTCCATCTGTCTCTCTGGTGAGCACACATGCCCTATAGCAAAAACCTCTCAAAAAAAAAAAAAAAAGTTTATAGACACTGGAACCAACAGTTGGCGTAATGGCTATGTTGCTGGACTCCCATGTAGCCAACTGCGGTTCGAGTCCCAGACCTGGAGGCTTAAACTCACACCAGGCACGTGTGCGTGCGTGCCCAAGATCCCAAGAAGAGAATGGAGGAGAAGGGATTGTGGCATGGCCATCCCCCCTGGGGAGTGATTTCTTGCTTTCTGTCTCTCTGTCTCTCTCTGTCTTTCTGGCAAGCGCACGCTCCCTATAGCAAAAACTTCTCCAAAAAAAAAAGAGTTTATAGACACAGGGACCAACAGATGGCATAGCAGTTACATCACTGGACTCCCACACGGCTGACCATGGTTTGAGTTCTGGACCCAAAAGTGGCTTGAAAATCACACCAGGCACGTGGGCTTGTGTGTTCATGGTCCTGGGAGAAGAATAGAGGAGAAGGGATTGTGGCATGGCCATACCCCAGGGGTTAATTCTCACTTTCTCTCTGTCTCACTCTCCATGGAGCACACACGCCCTGAGGCAAAAATCTTTACTAGAAAAAAAAAAGAGTTTATAGTTACAGACACATAGATGGAGATAAGGCCCATCAAAAACAGGAATGATAATGATTTATGTATGTACATAGAGAAAGAAGTTAATTTGATTTTTGGTTGGAGAAGGGATAAAGTATTAGCAAGTGAATTTCAAGTCCTAGAATGATTGTGACTAGAGGGAATCTCAGCATCACGTGTGGTGACCAGGTGGATAAAGTGGGTCTCTAGAACTCTTAACAGTAGAAAAATGAGGGTGGGGCCCGCAGGTGGTGTTAGGGGCGCTAGACTCCCACATAGCCAATCACAATTTGAATCCTGGACTTAGCAACTTGCCTTTTCACTTTGCCTATGTCTTTCACTCTGTCCCTCTCTGGTCAAATTTAAATAAATAAATAAAGTATAGTTCAATTCAAAAAGAATTTTTTTAAATGAGGGCTTGATTTAGGTAGAATCTGTCTGATAAAATGACTCTTCTTACAGTCAACACAAAGAAAGACTCAGAGTCAGCCCCGGTCAAAGGAGGCACCATGACGGATCTAGGTAAGCCGGGGAGTCTCTTGGGCAAGGCCGTCAGAGCCCGAAGGTAGAGTGGCTCAGCTGTCACCTTTCCCTTGGCCTGGGGCTCTTCAGTAGGAAAAGCCTTTGCCCTTGGGGGGCCCAGCCTTAGATCTTGATGTCTAGTGTCTTTCTCTTTCAGATGAACAGGAGGATGAAAGCATGGAGACCACGGGCAAGGTGGAGCCAGTTTAGAGAGGCCCTACCTCTCTGTGTGATTCTAGTTTGTGATGATAAAGTTCCTTCTGCCCAGAATGTCCCCACACTAGACTAGTTCTAGCCGTTGCTCAAATCTCTGACCCTTCCAGAGTCCTGAGGCCCATGACTGCTCTTTCCCATCACCCATCGTTAGTGCCCACATTCCTGGGGTGTGGGAGAAGGAGAAGGTGTGGGGGGAAATGGGAATGCTGAGTATCTAGCAGCCTCCATACTCATAGGATGAGGATGAGAACAGTACGGGGAACAAGGGGGAGCAGACCAAGAATCCAGACCTGCATGAGGACAACGTGACCGAACAGACCCACCACATCATCATTCCCAGCTATGCAGCCTGGTTTGACTACAATAGGTATTCTTTAACCTTTCACCAAATCCTGTTTCCCTGACTTCAGGGGTCAGTGGGTTGTGCTTCCTCCTGCTTCCTCTACATGCGTTACTCCTTCCCTGGCCAGATAGACCAGGGTGCACTTCAGTTTCAGAGGAGCTCCTGGTCTCATTTTGCACCTTACAGGCCTGGAGGGAAGTTCTCTCCAAGTTTCTAATTCCTTCCTACAGTTTTGGGCTATTTCTCACCCTACCTTCTAGGCTTTTTCTCTCCTTGGGGCTCCCACCTCTCCACCAGCGCCTTCTCCTGAATCCACTCTGGCTTCTCTTGCAGTGTTCATGCCATTGAGCGGAGGGCACTCCCTGAGTTCTTTAACGGCAAGAATAAATCCAAGACTCCAGAGATGTAAGAAAACTTCATTTACAATTCTTTTTCTTTCTTCTTTCCCCATTTCCTCTTGCCGATCTAGAAACATTGAGTTTAACATTTAAAAAGAAAATTGTTAGAATTATTTTATTTAATTCCATTTATTCATTCAATTTTTTAAAAATTTGATCAGAGAGAGACACACACACACACACAGAGAGAGAGAGAAAAGGAAAGTGAGAAGGCAAGCCACCAGGTCCAGAACTTGAACTGTGGTCAGCCATGTGGGAGTGTCCAGAGTCTTAACCACCACACCACCTGCTGGTCCCCAAGTTCAACATTTCTTAAGTTCCTTCCATGAGCCAGGCACTGTGCTAGGCTTACAATGACACAATACTGCCTTTAGGAAACCAGGACTTCAGTTTGGCTCACGTTCTCAAACTTTACATTGTACTACATAATGTCAACCATTTTTCGAGTTTCTACAGCATGACAAACAGTCTTAGTAGTTCAAAGACTTCTTTAATTCTCAGTAGATATCCTATTTTATGGATGAGGAAACAGATTCGAAAAATAATTGAAGGAGGGACCAGCATATGGCATAATGGTTATTTCGCTGGAATCCCACATAGTTGACTGTGGTTCAAGTCATCCTGGACACAGCGACTTTAAAACTCACTCTGGGTGTGTGTGTGTGTGTGTGTGTGTGTGCGCGCGCGCGCACGCGTGTGCCTAAAATCCTGAGAGGAGAATGGAGGAGAAAGGATTATGGCATTGACCATCCCCCCTGGGAGGTGATTTCTCACTTCCTCGCGCGCGCTCTCTCTCTCTCTCTCTCTCTCTCTCTCTCTCTGGCAAGCATATATACCCTATCACAAAAAACTACCCCCCCCCCCCCAAAAAAAAAGTAAATAATTGAAGAGGCCAGCAGGTGGCATGGTGATTGAGGTGTTGTACTCCCACATGGCCAAGCACAGTTCAAGGCCTGGACTAGATGACTTGCTTTCTCACTTTCTCTTTCTTTCTTTCTCTCTCATCTTTCTGGTGTTGCATGCATTCCCTGTAGGAAATTAAAAAATAATCATGATTGGGACCAGCAGTTGGCATAATGGCTATATCGCTGGACTCCCATGTAGTTGACCACAGTTCGAGTCCCAGACCCAGTGGCTTACACTCACACCAGGTTAAACTCACTCCCTGACCCAGTGGCTTAAACTCACACATGTGTGTGTGAATGGCCAAGATCCCGAGAGGAGAATGGAGGAGAAGGGATTACGGTGTGGCCATCCCCACGGGGGGTGATTTCTCACTTTCTGTCTCTCTGTCACACTCTGTCTTTCTGGGAAGCACACGTGCCCTATAGGAAAGCCTCTCAAAATAAATAAATAAATAAATAAATAAATAAAATCATGATGATAAATAAAATTAAATAAATAATTCTTTTTTAAAAAATTGAAAATAATTTGCCAAGGCTATTATAGTGGAATAGGAATTTGAACACAGATCTTTCCAACTTCGAAACATCACGTCTGCTGACATGCCATGCTGACTAGCTGTATTCATGGACAGGTCTTCTCTTGAACATCTGAGTTTGGAAGCAAGTACATTTTCTTACTTTGGTTGTTTGCTTGTTTTAAGTATTAATTTAATTTCATTATTATTTTTGAATTTGCCATAGGGCACATGCACTCACCAGAGGGAGAGTAAGAAAAAGTGAGAAAGCAAGCCACTGGGTCCAGGACTCAAAACACAATTGACCACATGGGAGTCCAGCACATTAACCACCATGCCACCTGTTGCTCCCAATTTCTTATCTTTGGTTCCTTTTTCAAAAGTTGGATGAGGGCTAACAGGTATCATAGTGGTTAAGGTAGCTGGATCCCACATAGCTGACTGCAGTTCAAGATCTGGACCCAGCACCTTGAAAAACATACCAAACATATGCATGTGTGCCTAAAGTCCCAAGAGGAGAATGGAGGAGAAGCGATTATCGTGTGACCATCTTCCATGGGGTGGGGGGTGCTTTCTCACTTTCCCTCCCTCTTTTTCTCTCTCTGTGTTTCTCTCTGGTGAATGCACACACCCTCTAGCAAAAAAAAAAAAAAAAAAAAAAAAAAATTAAATTTGGATGAAACCTCCAAGTATAGCCAAGGAAAAAAATTACTTCACTAAAAACCTCACCAAGGATTTTTTTCCAAATAATTATATACTTTATTTATTAATTTGCTCCAGGGCCATGTGTCCTCATCAGAGAGAAACACAAGAGAGAGACAGGGGGGAAAGTGAGAATGAGCCGCCAGGTCTGGGACTCAAACTGTGGTTGGCCACGTGGGAGTCCAGCATTCTAATTACTACACCACCTGCTGACCTCAGCCATCAAAGACTTCCCCCCCAAGAGTTATTTATTTATTTGATTTGCTGCTATTTATTTTTTAATTTGACCAGAAAGAGACAGCAAGAGAGAGAAAGGGAAAGTGAGAAAGCAAACCACCAAGTCCAGGATTCAAACTGTGGTTGGCTGTGTGGGCGTACAGCACCTTACCACCATGGCACCTGCCAACCCCATCAAGTTTTTTTTTAATTATTTTATTTATCATTATTATTATTTTCCAATTTGATCAGAGAGAGACAGAGAGAGGGGAAAGTGAGAAAGCAAGCCACCAGGTCCAGACCTTGAACTGTAGTCGGCCATGTGGGAGTCCAGTGCCTTTAGCCACCATACCACCAGCTGGCTTCCCCATCAAGGATTTTTTAAATGCTTGATTTCTTTGTATCACTCACATTGCAGGTACTCAGTGTTTACTGAGCCAAACAATCTGCTGTTTTCCATCTTTGTTATATAAGAACTTTTTTTTCCCTTTTTAAAATTTTCTTACCCTTGGGGCCAGCAGTTAGCGTAATGGCTATGTTGCTGGACTCCCATGTAGTCGACCGCGGTTCGAGTCCCGGACCCGGCAGCTTAAACTCACGCCGGGCACGTATGCATGCGTGCCCAAGATCCTGAGAGGAGAATGGAGGAGAAGGGATTGCGGCGTGGCCATGCCCCCTGGGGGGTGATTTCCTGCTTTCTATCTCTCTGTCTCTCTCTGTCTGTCTGGCGAGCGCACGCGCCCTATAACAAAAACCTCTCCGAAAAAAGAAAAAAAAAAAAATTTTCTTACCCTTTAGTCCTCAACAAACATTTATTTTTCTTCCTGTTTTTCATCTCTCTCTCTTCTAAGCTACCTGGCCTATCGAAATTTTATGATTGACACTTACCGACTAAACCCGCAAGAGTACCTCACCTCCACTGCGTGCCGCCGGAACCTCGCGGGTGACGTCTGTGCCATCATGAGGTGAGCCTTGTGGCTGGGTAGGGGGGGCAGAGGATTCCCGCCTGTGGATGTGTCCTGAGGTGAGTTGTGGCTGGGTAGAAGGGGGCAGAGGATTCTTGCCTGTGGGTGTGTCCTGATGGAAGGAGAGACGCCACCAAGGAACGTAGGGAGTGGGCAGTAGAGGACACCTCTAAGCAAAGGCAAAGCACAGCTTTGAGGACTGAGCGGCCTGAGGAGATGGCAGTGGCATTTGGGTGTGTGGAGGGAAGGAGAAGGAGGAGCATGCCTGTAGCTGAGAAAGCCTGGCTCAGTTTCACTAACTGTCCAGGAAGAGGTGTTCAGTAGATGGTGGCTATGGAGAGTGGTTCAGGCAGGTATAGACACCCGAGTGGCACTGGCATTTAGGGGGTAGGTGAATAGTAGGAGTGGGTGGGGTTTCTTGGGGAGCAGAATGAGCGAGAAGGGGGCAGTCGGAGGAGAGCACTTTGTACTCTCCTATGACACTGTCTCTGCCCGTCTTGCAGGGTCCATGCCTTCCTGGAACAGTGGGGTCTCATTAACTACCAGGTGGATGCCGAGAGTCGACCAACCCCAATGGGGCCTCCACCCACCTCTCACTTCCATGTCTTGGCTGACACTCCATCAGGGCTGGTGCCGCTGCAGCCCAAGACCCCACAGGTAGGGTGACGGGCTTGGGGCCAGGGTGGGCTGGGTAAGATTGGCTTCTTCGGACTTTTCTTTTTCTGGTTTTGTAGGGTAATGTTTCAGGAGTGTTTTGAGGCTTCTTTTCCGTAGGCTGCAACAGGCGCAGGGATCAGCCCTGTGTGTTGAGCACCCTCTCAGCCTCTGTACCTAAGGCTGTGAGGACAGGCTAAGGGAGGAAACAGGCAGACTCGATAGGGGCGAAGCAGACAGAAAAATAGTGGCTTAAATTTAACTTGCATGAAATTTTAAAACTTTGTCTTCTTTCCCATATTTTTTCATTTTTGCCTCATAGTTAGCATCACCTTCATTTTTTGTCCATTTCCATTTCATCCATTACAGAAATTAAGAGGACAAAGATTATGTGGCTTGCCCAAGGTCACAGTTGAAACTAACGTTAGAGCTTAATTGTCCAGCTGCTAAGAGAACCTGTAAAGACATACATGAGTACAGCTGGACATCATGCCCACTGCATGTCTAATCAGTCATGACGGGAACATGGAACAGTGGCATGAGTGCCCCAGAGCTTGTGGCCGCCCACCGTTTGGTCTTGAGGTCTCCAAGGTCTTGGCCTGGTCATTTCCTGCCCAGCCTCCATGACGCCAAGCTCTGTCCCCCAGGGCCGCCAGGTTGATGCTGATACCAAGGCTGGGCGAAAGGGCAAAGAGCTGGATGACCTGGTGCCAGAGACGGCCAAGGGCAAGCCAGAGCTGGTAGGTGGAGTGCAGGCTCCGCTGGGCTTCTTATTTGCCCCTTTATGGGGGGGCCCCTGCCGGGGAAGAAGAGGCATGAGAGCAGGGGAGCTGCAGTGTAAGGGAGGAAGTGCCACCAGGGGTGTCCCTGGCTGGGGAAGGAAGCTCCTTCTGTCTGTTTTCTCTCTCTGTCTGCCCCTGGGCCCCATGGTCACTCGTACTCACCTCTTTCTTTCCCTTCCGCAAATAGCAGACCTCTGCCTCCCAACAAATGCTCAACTTCCCTGACAAAGGCAAAGAGAAACCAACAGACATGCAGAACTTTGGGCTGCGCACAGACATGTACACGAAGAAAAACGTCCCCTCCAAGGTATGGGGTGTGGGCTGACCTCGGGGACAGAGAAGCTTCGCTCCTCAGAGGTCATAGGTTCGTCTCTTGACTCACCCATGTCTCCTCTGCAGAGCAAAGCGGCAGCCAGTGCCACTCGAGAGTGGACAGAACAGGAGACCCTGCTACTCTTGGAGGTAATTGGGGCAAGGGAAGGACAGTGTTACAGAAACAGAAGTGGCCAGGGTGCCAGCTGCACATGTGAGTGGGGAGAGCGCGTGGAGTCTGGCATGAGCAGCTCATCATCTTGCTCTAGTCTCTCCCCTTCTGGTCATCGCACCTGCCCCAGGGAACAGTGCCAGGCCGGGCAGGGACTTGGGCCGTTTCTTTACCCGATATCCTTTCTTAGTGCTCCTTGGAGCTCCCCTGGACTCCGGACAGTGCACAAGTACCAGAACACAGAGAGCTTTGAAGCCAGCTGCCCTGAGTGGACTGGGGGTTGAGCTTCATGGAAAGAGGCTAAGTAAGCCAAGTTGTGTCTCCACCACTACCACCAGGCACTGGAGATGTACAAAGATGACTGGAACAAAGTCTCCGAGCATGTGGGGAGCCGCACGCAGGACGAGTGCATCTTGCATTTTCTTCGTCTTCCCATTGAAGACCCATACCTGGAGGACTCTGAAGCCTCCCTGGGCCCCCTGGCCTACCAGCCCATCCCCTTCAGCCAGTCGGGCAACCCTGTTATGAGCACTGTTGCCTTCCTGGCCTCTGTCGTCGATCCCCGAGTCGCCTCTGCTGCTGCAAAGTCGGCCCTAGGTAATGTGGGGGTCCCAGCCTTTTTAGTTCGGATTTGAAGGGCTCTGAAAAACCCCTCAAGTTTGGCAACCCTGCTGGTCTTGTCTATTGCTGGCCTTAGCTCAGGCACCTGTGCAGGCTCCATACTGCTCTTAGTTGAAGAGACAGGCCTGTGCAGAAGTTCTCACAGGGATAGCCGGAACTACCCACTGCACCGCCCCCAGCCTCATCCTCTCTGGGTCTTGCAGAGGAGTTCTCCAAAATGAAGGAAGAGGTCCCCACAGCCTTGGTGGAGGCCCATGTTCGGAAAGTGGAGGAAGCAGCCAAAGTGACAGGCAAGGCAGACCCAGCCTTCGGTCTGGAAAGCAGTGGCATTGCAGGAACCACCTCTGATGAGCCTGAGCGGATCGGTAAGGCCGCAAGTTCCCAGATGCCTCTCCTTCCATCAGGAGCTAGAGCCACCTGGCCTCCCTATGCCATCCCTGCCCCGAGGCAGAGTCAGCACAGCACAAATGGGAGGATGTATTTTTCCCAGGGTTGTATATCCCCACCGGTTCTCTCGCTAAGATTTTGGCTGGTAGAGGGGAAAAGTGTTGGAGACAGACTCTGTATCAGATATTTCTCCCTTTCTTTTCCTGTTCTCATGGGCCCAGAGGAGAGTGGGACTGACGAGGCACGGGCAGAGGGCCAGGCCACGGATGAGAAGAAGGAGCCCAAGGTATTGAGCGAGCGACCTTGCGAGGCAGAGAGGTCAGGCACGGCACTGTGATATCACTGGGAACAGGAGTCCTTCAGCTTGGGTGGGCAGGGGCTGGGCATGGACTGGGTGTTTCCTGGACAGATCACCTCCCAAGTAAGAGTTGTCATTTCAGCTCCCAGTCTGAGCCCTTTGTGTGAAAACGAGTCACCTGGCCCCTGATATTCTCTCCTTGTCTTTCCTGGGACTTGAGGAATCCCGAGAAGGAGGAGGGGCTATGGAGGAGGAAGCAAAGGAGAAAACCAGCGAGGTTCCCAAGAAGGATGAAGAGAAAGGGAAAGAAGGTGACAGTGAGAAGGAGTCAGAGAAGAGTGACGGGGACCCAATAGGTGAGCCTCCATGAATGGGCAGGGCGTGGACAGGAAACAGAGGGAAGCTCCAGGGCTGACTCCACTGTTGTCCTGGCCCAGTGGATCCTGAGAAGGAGAAGGAGACCAAGGAAGGGCAGGAGGAAGTGCTGAAGGAAGTGGTGGAGCCAGAGGGCGAAAGGAAGACAAAGGTGGAGCGGGACATTGGCGAGGGCAACCTCTCTACTGCCGCCGCCGCTGCTCTGGCAGCCGCCGCAGTAAAGGCCAAGGTGAGGCCAGGCCCCAGAGACCAGGGAGGGAGATGCCACTTCTCTACTCCCTACACACAGAGGGCGTCCTCACTCACTCACTCCTTAAATCATGCAGGTCTGTTTCCTTTTCATTTTATCCTGAAAGGAAGGATAGTCATCTCTTCTCTGAACCTCTTTAATCTTTTATCATTGGGCCTATTTCTGGCCCTGTCATTATTTGACTTTGTCTTACCTTTTATTCCACTTTTTCTTCGTGTTAAAAAAAAAAAAAAAGTCAATGGGACCAGCAGATGGCGTAATGGTTACATCACTGGACTCCCACGTACCGACCACGGTTCGAGTCCCAGAACCCGAGGCTTAAAACTCACACCAGTCGCATGTGTGTGCATGCCCAAAATCCTAAGAGGAGAATGGAGAAGGGACTGCCGTGTGGCATCCTTCCTGGGGGGTGATTTCTCATTTTCTGTCTTTCTGGCGAGCACATGCACCTTATAGCAAAAATCTCTCAAAAAAAAAAAAAAAAAAGAAAGAAAGAAAAAAGTCAAGACCACAGCAAGTCTGTTCTTAAGCCTGCCAGCATCCTCCCTACCGGTCTCTGCTGGCATGTCTTCAGCTGAGTCCTCCCACTGATGTGCCACCCCTCCCCTCCTGCCCAGCATCTGGCTGCCGTTGAAGAGAGAAAAATCAAATCACTGGTGGCCTTGCTAGTGGAGACTCAGATGAAAAAGTTGGAGATCAAGCTCCGGCACTTTGAGGAGCTGGAGACGATCATGGACCGGGAGCGAGAAGCAGTGAGTAGCCTCCCTCCATCGGGGTTCAGTGGGTGCTCTGCCCCCTGCCTCAGGACTGAGCTGTGCCTCAGTTTAGGATGGGAGCGGGGTGTGAGAGAGAGACAAGCAGCCATGCCGAGCACCTGCGGCTGGCAGACCTCCAAAGCAGAGGGCAGTCGGCAGGCCTGGGCAGCGGGAGCCCGCCTCCAGCAGTTGAGCAGAACTGGCCTCCTGAGTGAGACCTGGAGACTAAGGTTGGCTCCTTGGGGCAGGGATTATAGTTGGGTCTTTACTGCTGTGTCTCCAATCCTTGGAACAGTGCTTGACCCATAGTAGACTCAAGAAATATTTGTTCAGTGATTGAATGAGTTTAAGGGATGAAGAGTGGGGAGGGGCTTTGAAGCCAGTAGCAAACTTGGAAAGTAGCAAACTGAATAGATGAAGTATCAAACCATTTTGTCTTTGAGAGGACGTGAAAGGAAACAGAAGCAGAGAGCAGAGAACTTAAGGTATAATTGGGGGCATCAAATATACAATATGGAGATATTAGAAATGATCTTAAAGTGTCTGGCATTCAGATTAAGAGATTTCAAATCAAGTCAAATCCCAGAAGAACACAGACTAAAGTCAAAGTTCAGAGGCTAGCAAAGTGATCTGGGATGGCTTCCTAAGAACCGTGCATTTTTAGCCAATTTTGAGAATAAAAGAACATGAATTGAGACAAGAGCAACTGGAGTATTTTCCAAATCAAGGTAATGGCAAGTTCAAAACTTGGAAGCTGCAATGAGTCAGATGGACTCCACTGCAACGAGAAACCACGTAGGCAGCCCGGGGACACGAAGGTCATGGAATTCACAGAGCTGAGGCCAGGGGACAGGGCAAGCACAGGCACGAGACTGACATTTTGGGAACCACCAGGATAAGGGGTAGGGTCTTCGCGAAGAGAAAGCAGGGGCAAGGCCTTTAGGATCTTGTGAAAGTTGCGTAACGGTATGCCTTTGGCTCTGGCAGCTGGAGTATCAGAGGCAGCAGCTCCTGGCGGACAGACAGGCCTTCCACATGGAGCAGCTGAAGTATGCAGAGATGAGGGCCCGGCAGCAGCACTTCCAGCAGATGCACCAGCAGCAGCAGCAGCCCCCACCAGCCCTGCCCCCCGGCTCCCAGCCTGTCCCCCCTACAGGGGCTGCTGGGCCGCCTGCTGTCCATGGCTTGGCTGTGGCTCCGGCCTCTGTGGCCCCTGCTCCTCCTGGCAGTGGGGCCCCTCCTGGAAACTTGGGCCCTTCTGAACAGATCGGGCAGGCAGGGTCCACTGCAGGGCCACCGCAGCAGCAACCAGGTGGAGCCCCCCAGCCTGGGGCAGTCCCACCAGGGGTAGCCCCCCCTGGACCCCATGGTAAGTGGTGGGTTCTGGAACTCTTGCTGGCTAGAGGGACCTGGGTGATTGTCCCAGTTTCCCTCACAGAGTTTACACGATGTGTCTGGAGATGAGAATTGGCCGGTTTCTACCGACAGGCCTGCCTCTGCTGTCTTTAGGCCAGAGGGATTCCCTCCCCAAACTCAGAGCTCTAGAATTTTATCCAAGGATTTATCATTTGTTCTAGTGTCAGGAATGGGCAGATTATCCTCGTCGTGAAGCTGAGTTGAGCGAGAGTTTACTCCAACCTTCTCTGTCATCTTCGTTCCCAGGCCCCTCACCGTTTCCCAACCAACCAACTCCTCCCTCAATGATGCCAGGGGCAGTGCCAGGCAGCGGGCACCCAGGCGTGGCGGGTAATGCTCCTTTGGGTTTGCCTTTTGGCATGCCGCCTCCTCCTCCTCCTGCTCCATCCATCATGTCATTCGGTAGTCTAGCCGACTCCATCAGTATTAACCTCCCCCCTCCTCCTAACCTGCATGGGCATCACCACCATCTCCCGTTCGCCCCGGGCACACTCCCCCCACCTAACCTGCCTGTGTCCATGGCGAACCCTCTACATCCTAACCTGCCGGCGACCACCACCATGCCATCTTCCTTGCCTCTCGGGCCGGGGCTCGGATCCGCCGCAGCCCAGAGCCCTGCCATTGTGGCAGCTGTTCAGGGCAATCTCCTGCCCAGTGCCAGCCCACTGCCAGGTGAGAAGGGGCCAGAAGGGGAGAAGGGGGGGAGGGGCCCACGCGAAGGGAGTTGGGAGGGCAGGTGGGGAATGGGTCAGGTACTAGTTTCCACAACCGGTTTTGAACATTGCGGTAAAATTAGAACACAGGAGGAAGGGCCTCTCTGGCTGTCCTCCACCATTCCCCAGCCTGGCAGCTGCCACCCCTGGGATGACGGGGCCTTTCACTGGTGGGTCACGGAGGAGTCCTGTGGCACAGAGCATCTCAGTTGTGAATTTGAAAAACAGCTACCTATTTGCATGATGATTGATTGGCACCCCTTGCTTGTTTCCATCACGCAGAAATGCCCCATTTAGAGTTCCTGTGGGGGCAGGAGGAGGATTTTTTCTTTAATTAGTTTTTCCCACTGAGGTGGAAGAGGGTGTTGGGAAAAGGAAGTTGTGGGTACCTCATTCATCTACCCATCCACTGCATGCCATGCCCAGTTGCGTGTGTGTACGTACGTGTGGTAGCCTGGGTCTGCATCCCTCTCCTACTCATCTTGGCTAATTGGTCTTCTTTTTCTCCACAGACCCAGGCACCCCCCTGCCTCCAGACCCCACAGCCCCAAGCCCAGGCACAGTCACCCCTGTGCCACCTCCACAGTGAGGAGCCAGCCAGACATCTCTCCCCTCACCCCTCATGGAGATCACGGTCCAGGAACAGCCCTCCCCCCACCACTGGGACCCTGCCCCAGCCTGGAGAGTTCATCACTACGTAAGGAAAGCTCCTCCTGCCCCTCCAAAGCCCCGCCATGCCTAACAGAGGCACGCATTTTTGTACTGGATTATTCAAGGACTTCTGCTTAAAAGATGTTTCTAATGTCTGGGGAGAAGGTTAAAATGCGAATGCAGCCTTCCAAAGAAGGGCTGGGAAAGGTGTTTACACAAGGTTCTAACTAGCCACTTTGAAGGGCGCACCCTCCCTCAAAACTATTGCATTTTTTTTTATGGATAAAAAGAAATTAAGCCCTTTAAAAGGAAGTAGAGAGATTTTAAAAAGTCATGGAGCTTCTTTCAACTCACTAAAAAATAACCAACTTGTACGTTTTTTTGAGGAGTGGGGGTGGACGTTTTAGGAAAGGGGAATTAAGGTCCTAGGGAGAGCTGAGGATAGAATAGGGAGCAGAATCTCTCCCCAGGTCCCTGGTTAGTGACTGAGTGAACTCCCCACCTCCCCACCGCCCGCCCAGTTTACTCGCACTAATCTCTCCTGCTGCTTCCTCATCATTGCTGTTTTAGGCCACCCCTGCTCAGCCAGTGGTCCTTTTTCCTCCAAATGTCAGTTTTGTGTTTGTTTTTAAAAGTCACCTGCTTAGTTGATGTCAGCGTATGTGTATTTGGTGGGGGAAACATTTGGGGAAGTCCCATGTAGGTAATAGAGGAAGGGCCCTCGCTTCTCCCTGGCCCTTCCCTGGGCTGGGCCAGTGCCCTCCTAGCAGGCATGGACAGGGGAGCTGAAAACAGCAGGACATTTTACAAACCTTACATTTTCAAAAAGCACTTAAGCACCTCCTCATGACTTGGTGGGTCACATCCTAACCTCTTCTCTCTACCCAAGACGGTCAGAACCTCGACAGATAGCTAGGGGATCCCCAGATGAGGACACGGATCTGGGGGCAGTGGAGGAGGGTGCCCAACTGCGGTAGTGCAGGCCCTCACCTGGACTCCGCTGCCTGGATCCAGTGCCTCCTGCGCAGCTCCTCCCCTCACCCCAACCGCCCCATGGCGATGGCGGCTGTTTCCAGGCTCCCACCAAGTCTTGTTCCCTCCCACCAGGCCCTTGTTCCTCACGTCCCGTGTTTCTCTTCCTCTGCGTCTTGGCACCTTCTGTTCAAAGGTTTCTGTAAATTTTTCTTTTCTTTTTCCTTTTTCTTTTCTTTTCTTTTTTTTTTTTTTTTATAAATTAATTTGCTTTCAGTTCCATCTTGTGGATGACTTCTGTGTTCTTACCTGTGGCTGTCAGGCAGGGGGTTGGACTGGGGGCAGCACTCCCGGGGCCCTCCACAGGGTATTTGCCAGGCTTGGCTCTAGATGCACTCTGCAGGCCCCAACGCCCACAGACACCAGGCTTCTCACCACGCAAGGCGAGAGGCAGCACAGCTGTCGGATCGCACTGGTTGGTACGGGAGCAGAGGCTCCCACCTGCCCTAAAAATAGCTGTTAACGACTTGGAAGGACATCCCCACAATGTGGAGATTTTGTATATTTATCCCCTCAGAAGTCATGGCTTCATTCCTTCCCTTATTAGGGAGAAGGCAGGCCCCTCACCTACTTTGTTGTTATTGGCCCCGGGCCCTGGTGAGGAGGTGACCGGCAGGCCCTAATACGGCCTGGCTTTAACTCTGACACTCCCTAGGCTTTCCCACAAAAGGCCTTCAGTGCTTGGGAGGGACGTGCTGGGTTTCAGAAGCGGGAGGGCTAGAAGAGAGCCTGACAGGGATGGAACAAGGACGGCCAGCCTTGGTCCTAGGGCAGGTGCGGCCCTCCTAACGCCCAAGGGGAGTTTTGAAACTTGGTTCTCTGGGACCAGCATTTCTCAAACAAGGCAGAGTTGGCTACACCAAGCCCTTCCCCAGCTTTCCCCAACCCCTGATCCAGTGGCTTTGGACTCAGTCTCACGGCAGAAACCATCGCTCTCTCACCTTCTTCCCCTTCACCCTGCTCGGGAAGGAACGCAGCACCCAATTGGGGGGCACAGAGCAAGTTTATTTGGTGAATGCTGATGGTGAACATCATCCAGGAGACACAAGATGGGAAAGGTGCTGTGACCAGGAAGCCTGACGCTTCAGGACTAGATACAGAGTCTCATACAGGGAAAGGCACAGGGTTCTGGGGTACTGGGCATGTCCTCAGCCATTCAGCACCATACGGACGAGCTCTGTGGGAAGGAAAGGTGGGGTGAGCCAGGGAGTGGGGCTAGGAGGGGCATGCCAGGGGCCAGGAGACGACAAGACCATGAGGTAGCACAAGAGGGAACATGCCCACGGCAACCAACCTCGGGGTCAGTTTGCAGAGGAGCCACCTTGAGTCTGACCAGTTCTCTGACCCTGGCTCCCCTCCCACCAGCTGTTAGTCCCCGCCCGGCCCAGAGCAGCAAGAACACAGCAGAGGCAGAAAAGTTCTCAACTACACCTACAGCTACTGTCAGCCACTGGTGGGAGGAGAAGGCAGAGTTTTGGGTTAGGGTACCTCCAAGCTGCTCAGCAGAGGGAAGGGGAAAGGATGACTCAGCTATAGCAGCAAAACGGGGCAGGCAGCCCATCCCCCCGAGGCCAACTGCCCATGCTCCAGGGCCAGAGGAGCACCCTAAAGCAAGACCGGTATTAGGCTGGTGAGAGTTCCCAGACACCAGCACCCAGGGCCCTAGAAGCAAAACCTCAAAGCCCATTCTAGGAGAGTAGCGAGGAGGTACCGTGCCCCCAGGCTGTCTTCCTCTTAGAATCCCTCCCCTCCCTAGTCAGCTCCATGCAGAAACATGCCAGAAGGAAGTCAGATGGTAGTAGGGTAAGGGCAGGGGCTGGCAGCACAGGTTGGGAAGAGAGAGACACTGGGGAGATCAACTAGAGAAAGAGAGGCTGGGAGGAGCCGTACCCGCCCCACGGGCCCGTCACCCCGACAGGATATGCCTCACAAACGCTGCAGGAAGGAAGAGACATTAATGGTGAAGACAAGACACAGACATGGGGTGAAGGGGTCAGGCGGTAGGGGAACAGACATTCCATTTATTTTACTTCACACTTCTTCCCCACCCTTAACGCCACATGGCCCCTACCTTTCCTGTCATACCCCCGTGACCTCCCACTCTTGGGCCAGGCTGAGCCCGGACCCTTGCTTCCTGGCTCCTTTTGGAGCCCAGGTCCAGGAAGGAAAGCCCCAAATGCTGTCTTTGACCAGATCCATACATATGGCTGCTTCCTCCAAGAGCCTCAGTTTCCCCCTCACCTTCATAGTTGATACAACCATTGCTGTCCTCGTGCCCTGCCACCAGCATCTCCACTTCCTCCTCTGTCATCTTCTCCCCTGCAGAGGGAAAGCAAGCATTTGAGGAACTGGTACTAGGTACAGCAGGGTGGCATCATCACTCAAGGACAAGACCACAGGGTCTTACCCAACGTGACGAGGACATGCCGAATTTCAGCACCCATGACGGTGCCGTTCCCTTCCTTGTCAAACACCCGAAGGCCTTCAACGTAGTCCTCATAGGTGCCCTGGTCCTTATTCTTGGCCACCGTCTGCAGCATGGGCAGGAAGTGCTCGAAGTCCAGCACCTTCACATTCATCTCTGCCGTAAAGAGGGTGAAATGTCAGGCCAGAGAAGTCACACGGTTCTCCTGGTGGGATTTTCAGGGATCTCAACTGAACAAACGACTCCAGCCAAAGCGGGCCAATCTGGGATTTGCTAATGAAAGTGAGATTTGCTTGAGTTTGGGGCCTATGGAGATAGAGGGAAGTGCTGAGCTGAACTGTGAGCTTACTACCAAACTCAGGAGTTGTTCTTGAGGAACCTCACCGTCACTCTTGGGATTGCCCAGGACCTTGAGCACCTCGGCGTTGGTGGGGTTCTGGCCCAGGGCCCTCATCACATCCCCACACTGGCTGTACAGGATCTTGCCATCCCCTGTCCGGTCAAACAGCTGGAAGGCCTCCTTGAACTCTGAAGATTCAGATAAAGCCAGCACTGAGGTGATCCGGGTTACCCCAACCCTACCCACCTCAGGGCTCTACTGTGCATTAAACTTTGATCATGCCAAGGGAACCAGATATCTGTACCCCACTGTACATCCAAGTCTGCTGAGAGGGATCCATTTCTCTGCCTCCCAACTTTATGTGTCCCACAAAGAAAGATACAGCCTTCCTTTGCAACACCCATTACACGCCCCCTCTGCCAGCAGCCTCCAAGCCACTATTACACTCCCGGGGCAGGAATCTGCCACCGCCCAGTCTGGGTCCTGTCCTTATAAGGAAGTGGGAGCAGCAGCCTGGGGCTGGGGTCATCCTGCCGGCACTTCTCACTCCTGTACAAACCCTCCAGAGGCTAGAGCTGCAAAGTCACGTCCTCCGCAAACTCCCCTGCCCGCATCTTCACAAACAGGCCATTGCTCTTTACAATCTTCACAACCCAAATTGTTGGAGAGGGCAGTTAGGACAGGACAGAAGAGGCCGAAGCAGCAGATTAAGGGGCAAAGGAGCACAGGCTGCTTTACACATCCTCCCCAAGCCCCACACACAGCAAGCATTAGGTGACCAGATCCTTTTGCAAACCCACACCTAAACTCACCCAGTGCTTGGGGTTCACATCTAGAGTGGAAGGGGAGGGAGAAAGAGTGAGAAAAGAAAATGGAGGATTCAGAAGGAAGAAGAAAGGAAGCCGTGAGTACTTTTTTTGGGGGGGTGCTAGAGAGATGACAGGTTGGAGTTGGGGGTAGGTACTGGAGGGGGACACCTCTCCCTAAGGGTGACCTCAGCAGGGGTCAGAGACAACCTACCTGCGGTCTGGTCTTCGGTGAAGTCACACTGCTCAGAGAAGAGGGGACTGGTCAGCATCTGAACTGCAATCCCCCAAGTTTCAATCCCAGTCCCACAAGCTGAACCACAAACTCCAGTCTCAGGTGAGGACTCACTTCCCGGCGGGACAGGCCCCAGACTTTCCAACCCCGCCTCCAATCTTCCAGGCTCCCAGGTTCTGCCTTCCCCCTACCGCTCCTCGTCCTCGCCCCCTACCCGTGGCTTCCCGCCTCTCGCCCCAATTCCCGTGTATCTCCCAGGGCCCGGGCCCCACCATCTTGACTGCGCAGCTCTGCGGGACCCTTCCTGCAGTAATGGCTCCGACTGCAGGCCCAACCCGCCTTAGTACGTCCCACTGACGTCACCCACGAAGGGCTCAGCCAATAGGGACCTTGCCCTGGGCTGACGCAGAGGGTGCAGCTACATTAGTAATGAGGTGGGCGGGCTGCGCAGCAGTTCCTTTCTCCCCGAGCCCCACCTGGGCCCTGGAACCGCGCAATCCGGGCTGCCGGGATGCGCCTTCAGTCTGCTCTGAACCGCAGAGAGATCAGAGGATATCGGATTTGGGAGCGGAAGGAGCCCGCCCACCCCTCCCCCCCGACCCCTGGAAAAAGAAACAGTCAGACCGAGGAAGGAACCAGGTCTTTATTTTGAAACAATAGGTGGCCCCCTAGTGGCAGGAACGTGCTTCCGCCGGCGGGGCCGGGGGTCCCAGCCCACTGGATCTGTGGGGAAAATGAAAGGTGGCCAAGCCCTGGCGCAGCAACCGGCAGGAAGACGCACTCCCCTGCGTTTCCACCGGGGCTGAGGGAAGGGAAGGAGACTTGCTCTCCGGGCTTGGGTGGGTACCTGTGGCGCTCAGACGCTTAGGATGTGCTTCAGGAAGGCTGCGGAGAGGAGGCAGCGCGCCCTCAGAGGCAGGCCCTCGGCTAACCCACCGACCGCAGGAAACCCCGCTGAGTGTCACCACCCACGCTCGGCGAGACCGGGGCTCCCCTCCTGCCCTGGCGCCTCACCCTCATAGTTGATGCAGCCGTTGCTGTCCTCATGTCCTGCTAGAACAGTCTCCACCTCCTCCTCAGTCATCTTCTCTCCTGAACCCCAGATGGCGTTTGAGTGCCAGTCCCAGGCAGGCTCCCAGACGGTACCCCCCACGCCCGCCCCAGACTGGCCCCAAACCACCCTCCCTAGTGAAGGTGACGCCTCTTGCTCTCCAGTCCACCTTGGTACCAGTGAAAGCTCTGAGAGACAGGGAAAGTGAAGCCTGGCCATGGAACACAAGCATCTCTTCCAAAACTCGCACTTGGGTCTCCCACACCCCCCTGCCTCTGCCCTCCAGGAGGCACTCTTGCTCTGGAGGATCAAGTCCCGCCTGCACAGGCTCCTGCCCATGCCCTGCGGGATGATAATCTCCCCGGCTCTGCCAACCTGGCCAATTTCTTCCTGGTCCACCCTGCCCTCTCCACCCCAAAGGAGTTCTGGTCCCTGCCTCACCCAGGGTGGTAAGGACATGTCTGAGCTCCGCTCCCATGACTTTGCCGTTCCCCTCCTTGTCAAACACCCGAAGCCCCTCCAGGTAGTCCTCGTATGTGCCTTGGTCCCGGTTCTTGGCCACTGCCTGGAGCATGGGCAGGAAAGTCTCGAAGTCCACACGCCGGGTCTTCAGCTCTGGAGATTAGAGAGAGGTAAGGGAGAGGTCACTGTGGTGTCACCTAGGACCCGGCCCGTCCCACCACTCCGGCTTGCCTCCTGTCCTGCTCCAGGATGTTTTTCTACCCTGTGTTTGACAGTTTCTGAGGTCCGAGATCCACCCCGGCATCCTTTGTCAACCTTCACACTTTCCACTACGGAAGGCTGAAAGCCCACGTTGTTCAAGGGGTGCCCTCACCCTCACTCTTGGGGTTCCCCAGGACCTTGAGCACCTCGGCGTTGGTGGGGTTCTGGCCCAGGGCCCTCATCACATCCCCACACTGGCTGTACAGGATCTTGCCATCCCCTACTCGGTCAAACAGCTCGAAGGCCTCCTTGAACTCTGCGGAACAGGAGAGGTCAGTGTTGCCCAGGGTTCCCAGCCCCTCTCTTCCAAGAGGGGCTCAGAAATGATGTGCTCGAGTCGGGCAGAACAGAGAAGGGAAAGAGGACTCATGTGGGAGGTCTCAAGGTTGGGACTGGAGTGAGAGGACAGAAAGAGGATCTGAGCAGAGGCGTGGACTGGACAGTGGGCTTAGGGGTCCAGCGTCTCCTCACCCTCCAGCTGGTCCTTGTTAAACTCGATCTGTGGAAGGAAAGAGCAGGTGAGCAGAGATGACAGGCCTTACTCAACCCCCCTCCAGCACGCCGCCTCACCAACTGGCAGCCACTTCTGGGGAGGGGCCCAAAGGGACCAGGCTAGGAGCCCAGCCACCTTCGTCCCATTCCCAGCTCTGGACCTTGGGAGAATCCCAAGAGGAGGAATTATAGGGGGAGGGTTTCCTGGGAACAGGGCTAATCCTGTGCCACCTGTTCCCCTCCCTCCACTGCCCTGAGCCCTGCATCCCTCACATAACTGGGGGCTGAACAAAGGCTAAATTTACCCCTGGCCCCCAGCTGTGATTGTCTAACAAGTCTGTCCTCTTCAGCCTCCCCTCCTGGGATTCAGAGCTGCGGCCTTTAGAGTTAGCCAGCCAGCCAGGGCCAGGCAGCAGCTCCCTCCCTTCACCTTGAAACCGTCCTCAGAACCCAGGTGTTCCCCATCCCAGAGTCCCTGCCTCCAGCAGGGAGTCATGCATGTGTGCGCGTGTGCGCGTGTTATAGGGTAAGGACAGAACAGCAAAGACAACCGCAGTCATCGGCCTGGATACTTCCAATGGGGGACTGAGGGGGACCCCCAGTCTCATCTCAGTGCTCATAGAGTCCCCATCTTCTAGACATCCCCTAATCTCCCAGCCTGTATCCCACCCTTGCACCACCCCTCCAAATGATCCCCTCACTTTCGGGGACTCACCGTCACTTTGGAGAGATCAATAGGGGGCTCCTGAGGTTTTTCAGGGGCTGAAGGCACAGCCGGCTCAGCCTTGGGCTTGGCTGGAGGGGCCCCCGCTGCTGGCTTGGCAGCAGGCTTGGCGATGGAGGGTCCTGCTGGTTTCTTCACAGGAACATCCTTCTTGGGAGGCATGATGTCCGGTGGCCACAGGACAGTGTGCCGATGAGGGCACCCATCTCTGTTTAAATAGCCAGGGAGTCTGGGATGTCAAGGGGCGGGGGCAGGGGCAGGGAGCCAGTTGGCGGTGGCGAGGGTGAGGCAGAGGAGAGATAGGCCTGCCTGCCCTCACTCCCCTGGCCTCCTATGGTTCAGGACTCCTGCCCCAAGGTCTTTCCTCTGTCCACCCCTCCCCAAAGGCTGCCAGAACAATGTTCCCTTTAGGGGAAGGGAAGGAAGACAGAGACTGCCCAGAATGGGGGAGTTAACCTCCTCGGGGTGAGGGTAGGATACTTGCCATGGACACTGAGACAGGGGTCAGCAAAGATAGGGGTCAGGGCACCTAACAGTTTAGAGACTCCAGGAAGGGGAAGGAGTAGGAGGAGAGGAAGGAGGGGTCAGGAAGGCTGTGACTGAACTGGGAAAGGTAGGGTCTGAGTGCAGTGAAAGGTAAAATAACAAGCAGCCCTTCCACTCTGACCATGGGTGAGGAGCGGGGGTAGGAGACTCCCACCCAGTCCAATAATTCCCAGTGTTTGTATGCTCTGGGCCCCCTGCCCAGAGACTGGAACGTGCACAGTGTTAAGAAAGAAGACTCATAGAAACAGGAGTGTGACATCTCCCATTGTCTCCTGTGCCCACTGTTGTGGGGTGGGAGGAGGGCAAGGATCAGGCTTAGCACCCACCACCCACACTTCCAGAGAAGGACTGAGACCGACTGTCTTCCACAAGCCCATGGGAATTTAAGGCAAACAAAAGGGGGAGCGCTGGCTGAACCTCAGGAATCCTGCAGTGGCACCTGGGGGAGGGCGGGCTCCCCACAAAGGGCCTAAATTCTCTAATCCAAAAGGATGGGGGATCCATGGGCACTCACCCCCCAATCAGAGGAATAAGAAACACCCTGAGGAGGGCCTAGGGCGAGAAGTCTGAAACCCTGGTGGGGATGCTGGGAAAGGGTCAAGTGCGGAGGGGCTGCTGGCTACTTTTGTTCTAGGGGGAAAGAAAAGGATTTAGGTAGCATTGTGAGTAGATAGCAGTGATTTCATTTAGCTCCTGGGATTCAGGGCCTCGCATTCGCAAAAAAGAGTCTGAATCTCATTATTGCAAATTGTGCCATCTTTGGAAAATCAGAGATCAACCTTCCCGCAAGGAATATAGACACACACGCACACACACACACACATACACACACACACACACACACACACACACACACCCCTACGCGTTAAAGAAAGCCGTCCTCCCCAGCCCCCAAAAACTCACCCTGCGGGGTCCAGGTAAAAGGCGGGGGCGGGGCGCACTGCGGCCCTCGACTTTGAAGGGTTAATTCCGGCGGCCGCGGAGCATGCCGGGAGTCGTAGTCCTGGCGCGCCCGCGGGCTGATGGGAAACTGCGCTCTCTGCGCGAAGCCGACCCTGGGGCGGTGCCTTCCGGCCGCCGGTGGCGGTTAGTGACTCAGACTTTCCTTCCCGCTCTTTATCCTGGAACTGAAGACAGCGGACAATTTACAGTCCTTCCTTCTAAAACGGTGCGGGGCTCAAGACAGCCCTCTCACTTAGCCTTTGCGTGTTCCGGGTCGCGCTTAGATCTCGAGAGGAGAATGGAGGAGAAGGGATTGCGGCGTGGCCATCCCCCCGGGGGGACGGGGGGGGGGATTTCTCGCTTTCTCTCTGTCTCTCTCTGTCTGGCGAGCGCACGCGCCTATAGCAAAAACCTCTCCAAAAAAAAAAAAAAAAAAGAGTTGTCACTTGTTAGTCTGGCAGTGAAGGAAGAAGCAAGCAAGTTTTTTTGTTTTTAAGAAATGTTTATTAAACTTTATTTATTATTGTTATCAATCTGACCAGAGAGAGATACTGAGAGAGAAGTGAGAAAGCAAGCCACCAGCCTCTCAACCTCCATGCCACCTGCTGGCATCAAATTTATTTTTTAGGGTTTTGTTTTTTGGTTTGCCATAGGATATTTGTGCTCCAGATAGAAAGAGAGACAGAGAAAGTGAGAAATCACCTGGGAGGGGGGGATGGCCAGGACTGCAGTCCCTACTCCTCCATTCTGGTCTCAGAATTTTGGGCGTGTACACACATGGGCCTGAGCCTCAAGCCACAGGATATGGGACACGGACTCAAATCCACCCGTGTGGGAGTCCAGTGATAACCATTAAGCTATCTGCTAGTTCCACAATATTCAAGGCCCTGGTTGGGGACTTAGGGACACAGTGGCTCATATGGGATCCAGGAGGTATGACCCAGTCACCTTAAGCATCACCACTGGCTGGCCCAAGATTTTCATTGTAGAAAATTTGGTTTTCAGGGGCAGCAGATGGTGTGGTGGTTAAGGGTGCTGGATTCCCACATGGCCGACCACGGATTGAGATGGCTTGCCTTTCCACTTTCTCTCTCTGTCCCTCTCTGGTCAAATTGAAATAAAAATTTGATGGGGCCATGCAGACAACACAAGTTGGTAAAGAGGCTGTCTCCCATGGCCTGTGTTGGGAAGAAACAGCAAGATAAAGCCAGCAGTTTACTAATTCTCCTTGTGTCATTTTTTTGGCCTGTAGTTAATTTTTTTGCCGTGAGTTTTATTGTTATTACGGTACCCTGTAAGGGTAAAACATTACCCCCTACTATTACAATAAAGCCAATTAGTAACCTTATAAGAATGTGATTTCCTAAGACTGGCAAGAGGACCAAGAAGTTTAAGACTCTCCCACTTGTCTGTTTTTAAGCCAAAATTAACATATAGATTAAGTTAGCATAAACTAAATTAGCATTAAAAGTATATGTAGACTAAGTTAGTTTAAGGCTAGTATATATCCCTTGTTAAAGCTACAGGCTAAAGTTAACTTATGCTAGGCAAAGTCAGCACATTTACCACATAACAGAGACTTAGAGATAAAACAAAAGAGCTCACTAATTGACAGACTCAGCAAATAAAATGCAGAAACCCGCAGGTTTATTAAAAAAAAAGGCCTGGCTGGGACAACAGGATAAACAAACTTGAGGGCTTTAGAGAAAAATTAACTTAGCTGGGAGCTCTTATTTAAAGCAACAGGTAGTTTTTAACTATAAAGAGTTTCTCATTTATGTGCTGTTGACTATAAAAAACTGCTAATAAAACATCCTGTGTTGTCTCCTAAACTACAAAATTATTTTCTTTTTTTATATAAAATTATAAACTCACTCTTTATTGTTATAATATATAAATAGTCTACATATTAACTGTGTTTTTACTTAGCAAGACAAAATTTTTATTTAGGTCTTTGCAACCAGCAATGTTATTGCCCTGGCCCAGGACTAAAGTAATCAAACATCCTGCAAGCCCCCTCTTTAAAAGACCCTTCTCAGTAATCAAGATCTAAAAAAAAAATACAACAGACAAATGGACTATCTTATCTTAAAAACTGTAATTAATTTTTAACTAATCTGACAAGACAAACAGCATGTTTTATAATTATTGCTTCCATGCTTTGTATACCCTGTTTCTTAGAGTAAATTTTTTACTGCCCCTCACCCATTTACTTGCATGTATTACATTTTTAATAAAAAGGCACAATAATTCCTAACAGTTGTCACTCCTCAGAGACCGATCTCTGAGGGGTGTCTGGCATAGGACGTGCATAAAAAGGCACCAAGGCCTTTGTCTTCTATTCACCTTCGCCGCTTCCCACGAGTCAACCCACCCCCGCCGAGGCTAGACCCCGGCAAAAATTAATAAATGAAATAAAGTAATTCTTTTTTAAAAAATGAAAAGAAAAACTGGGGTTGGAGAGAATATAGGAAAACAGTTTCATGTAACGCTGATGAGAAGTAGACAACGAATATAATCTTAGAATACAATTTGGAAGAATGTATTAAAAGTCATTTAAAATACTGAAGTTGAGGGCCAGCCTGTGACGTGGCTGTTGGAGCACATGACGGGCTGAACTGTTGGGATTCCCAGACCAGGCTGCTTAGAAAATACACCAGACATATGTGCTTGTCTAAAATCTTGAGAGAATAGAGAAGGGATTACAGGTCGGAGGAATTTCTCACATTCCCTCTCTGTCTCTCTCTCTAGCTAGCCCATGCATGCTATGGCAAAAACGCCACTGATGGGCTAGCAGATGGCATGGAAAGGTGGCTGAATCCCATGGTTAACTTTGGGGTTGTAGCTTGAAAATCATGCTGTGGGGGGTGGGGAGGGGGTCCAGATTTAAAATCATCCAGTTAGCACATGGGGTGTATGTGGGGGGTTGTGTTATCAGGTGGCTTGATGGTTCAGGCACTGGATTCCCACATGGCTGAGCACAGCCATTATTCGCTTTCCCTCTCCCCAGCAAGCCTGTACATGCCCTGTGACAAAATTCTTTAAAAAAAAAAAAAAAAAAAAACAAACATGGGACCAGCAGGTGGCATGGTGGTTAAGGTGCTGGTCTCCCACATGGCTGACTTTGGTTTCAGTCATAGACCTAGCAGCTTGAAAAATTATGCTGATGAGTCCAGGCCCATCCTGAGATAGAAACTGAACCTCAGCTCTGAAATATTGATTTTATTGACCAAAAATAGAGATTTTCTGCTGAGACTTCTTTCTCCAGATTCATTTCTTGTGGTCTCTATGCACTAAGTGTCTAGACAGGTCCAAGTGGACAGCTTCCAAACATCTGAATATGATTAGGTTCAGAATATTCCTCTATTCCCACTGAGTCTGATGCACAAAGAGTGAAAATGGGGAACCAGCAGTTAGCGTAATGGCTATGTCGCTGGACTCCCACGTAGTCGACCGCGGTTCACGTCCTGGACCCAGTGGCTTAAAACTCACACCCGGCGCGTGTGCGTGTGTGCCCAAGATCCCGAGAAGGAGAATGGAGGAGAAGGGATTGTGGCGTGGCCATCCCCCCTGGTGGGTGATTTCTCGCTTTCTGTCTCTATGTCGCTCTCTCTCTGTCTTTCGAGCGCACGCGCCCTACAGCGAAAAACCTCTCAAAAAAAAAAAAAAGAGAGAAAGAGTGAAAATGGAACATAAGAGAGATCGTAGATCACCTACTCTGCACGCCTCTGAACGCTCAGATTGAACGTCAAGAATTAGGAAGAAACGTGCCATCCATCAGATGACTAGAAATCACCACAGGGTCACAAGAAATATGGGAAAGCAAGAAAATTCCTCTCCTCCAAGGGAAAATAACCCCTCTTCATCTTCAGACAGTACAATTTTAAGCATAGTTCCTTAGCATTTCTTTGATTTATTGAAGCTAAAACTGCTTTTCTTGAAATTAAAAAATATATTTAAAAATGGGACCAGCAGTTAGCGTAATGGCTATGTCACTGAATTCCCATATAGTTGACCTCAGTTTGAGTCCCAGACCCAATGGCTTAAACTCACGCCAAGCATGTCTGCGTGTATGCCCAAGATCCCAAGAGGGGAATGTAGGAGAAGGGATGGCCGCGTGGCCATCCCCCCGGGGGATGACTTCTTGCTTTCTGTCTCTCTGGCGAGTGCACGTGCCCTATAGCAAAAACCTCTCAAAAAAAAAATATATATTGGGAACCAGCAGTTGGCGTAATGGCTATGTCGCTGGACTCCTCGCGTCCCGGACCCGGTGGCTTAAAACTCACGCCGGGCGCATGTGCGTGCGTGCCCAAGATCCCGAGAGAGGAGAATGGAGGAGAAGGGATTGCGGCGTGACCATCCCCCCAGGGGGGTGATTTCTCGCTTTCTGTCTCTATGTCTCTCTCTGTCTGTCTGGCGAGCGCACGCGCCCTATAGCGAAAATCTCTCCACAAAAAAAAAAATATATATATATATATATATATATACATATATATATATATATATATTATTTTTAAATACCGACTTAATGACCATAATAGGCTATATAGCATCAACCAGGTGCTACCTTATAATATATTAATTATACTCAGAGTTTCATGCCTAAAGTCAGACAGGTATTCACAGATATGTATATACCAGCTGAACTAGCTATTGAAAATAGATGATTTAAGAAATTTTGTGAATCAATAAAATGTGGCGAAGAATGGAATGGAAAACTGCTGTAGACACCTGAGATAGTGTGGGAGGAGGGTGCAAAATGGCAGAGGGTAAGAAATAAGGGTAAGCGGCCAGCAGGTGACATGATGGTTAAGGCGCTGGACACTCCATATGGCTGAACACGGTTCGAGTCCCGGACCTGAGGGCTTGCTTTCTCACTTCCCCTCTTTCTCTCTCTCTCTCTCTCTCTCTCTCTCTCTCTCTCTCTCTCTCTCTCTCTCAAATTAAAAAATAAATGAATGAATAAATAAAATTTAAAAAATAAATAAATTCCTTTAAAAAGAAGAAATAAGGGTAAAATATATATATACATATAAAACTAGAAATGGAAAATTATTGACAATAACATGTATGATTAAGCCACTATACAGTGTTGGGACCAGCAGTTAGCGTAATGGCTATGTCGCTGGACTCCCACGTAGTCGACCGCGGTTCGAGTCCCGGACCCGGCGGCTTAAACTCACGCCAGGCGCGTGTGCGTGCGTGCCCAAGATCCCAAGAGGAGAATGGAGGAGAAGGGATTGCGGCGTGGCCATCCCCCCTGGGGGGTGATTTCCTGCTTTCTATCTCTCTGTCTCTCTCTGTCTGTCTGGCGAGCGCACGCGCCCTATAGCAAAAACCTCTCCAAAAAAAAAAAAAAAAAAAAAAAGCCACTATACAGTGTTTTTTTTAAAGAGGTTTTTGCTTTAGGGCGCGTGAGTTCACCGGAAAGACAGAGACAGAGAGACAGAAAGCGAGAAATCACCCCCCAGGGAGGATGGGCATGCCGCAGTCCCTTCTTCTCCATTCTCCTCTTGGGATCCTGGGCATGCACGCACATGTGCCCGGCATGAGTTTAAGCCACCGGGTCTGAGACTCGAACGCAGTTGAGTACATGGGAGTCCAGCAACATAGCCATTACGCTAGCTACTGGTCCCAATGCAGTATATTCTGGATGGGAAGTCACATTTTGTATGCTGTGACGATGCTCAGGGAATGAATGTAAATTAATTTTATTTATTTTTTTTTGGAGAGGTTTTTGCTATAGGGCGCATGCACTTGCCAGAAAGACAGAGACAGAAAGCGAGAAATCACCTCCTGGGGGGATGGCCACACTGCAATCCCTTCCCCTCCATTCTCCTCTCGGGACCTTGGGCACGCATGCACACGTGGCTGGTGTGAGTTTAAGCCACTAGGTCCGGGATTCGAACCACGGCCGACTACATGGGAGTCCAGCAACATAGCTGTTATGCCAACTGCTGCTGGTGGTCCCAATTTTGAAAAACATGTTTCAGAAGAAAATTACAGTGTACTAGTCACTAAAAAATAAATAAATAAAAAATAAAAGAAAAAAAAAGAAAAAGAAAAATCATGCTGGTGCATGTGCATGCATGCCTGCCCAAAATCCCAGGAGGAGAATGGAGAAGGGATTGCAGTGTGACCATCCCTCCCGGGGGTTGATTTTTCACATTTCTTCCGTCTGGTCTGTCTGGGAGCACATGTTCCCTATGGCAAAAACCTTAAATAAAATCACTCTGACAGGGACAAGTGGCGTAGTGGTTAAGGCACTAGATTCCCACATGGCTGACCATGGACCTGGCTGCTTGCTCTCTCATTTTCCCTTTCTTTGTCTCTCTCTCTTTGGTTAAATTTAAAACAAACACTAAAACCTTTTTTAAAAATAAAATCAAACCAGGTGCATGTGTGTGCATGCCCAAAATCCTGAGAGGGGACTGGAGGAGCGATTGTGGCATGGTCATCTCTTCTTTGGGGGTGATTTCTCACTTTTCCTGTGTCTCTCTCTTTTTTTTCTCTCTCTTTTTAATTATTTAATTTTATTTATTATTTTAAATTTGACCAGAGAGAGAATGAGAGGGAAAGTGAAAAGGCAAGTCTCCAGGACCAGGACATGAACTGTGGTTGGCCATATGGGAGTCCAGCCCCTTAACCACCATGGCCTCCTGTCTTTTTCAAGGGGAGGGATGGAATCAGGCACACACCCAAGATCCTGAGATGAAAATGGAGAAGGCCTTTCTATTCCCCCTGGAGGCGTGATTTCTCACTTTCCCTTTCTCTATGCCTCTCTGTCTAGCACATGCTGCGCCCTCTGGAAAAAAAAGAAAAAGAAAAAAACCCGCTGCTGCAGTTCCAGGCATCACAACTTCATACTAATGACCAAAGATAGGGCCATAAAAGCTTTCCTCATTTGTTGCTCCAGTCCCTGACTTCCTCTTACATCTCGTTAACCAGAGCTGGGTCAGAGTCATCCAGATTTGCTGCAGAGGCTGGGAAAGCAAGTAGACAGCAAAGAAGATTGTGAGTAATCCCTTGGGACTGGCACACTGCCACATGATTGCTCCAGGACTGTGTATTTGGGCAAGAGAAGAAATGGCTGTTGGAGACAACGGTGTTACCACACCAAGACAACTACAGCACAGCATTTGGTCCAATAAATGCAGGCATATCTGGAAAAGGTAGCTGTCATGTATGTGTAACAGTCAGCTGTTTTGAGAAACGACAAGTATATTTAATTCCTGGGAAGAATGACTTTAGTCTCATCTTTGTTTGTAAGTGCACCGTGTATGGAATTGTGTCTTAACCTTGTATTTAACATGCAAATCAGTACTTCCTTATGTATTCTGAATTTGAAAGGATTAGGAAAGAATCAGGACCTGTCTGGGTTAGGAGATTTTGTGCCATGTACTCTTCATTTTCTGGAAATGAAATTACTTGTACTTAAAGTGATGAACTGGGCCAAGAGTGATTCTTAAAATCACATTGCACACAATCCCTGGTTGTGTTATCTAGAGCAGCAGGCCTTGGGCCATATGCCCAGTATCTAATAACTAGAAAAGAGACTGTAAAAATTTAAGTTCCTCTAGCCTATGTTTTTGTTTCTTTAGATTTCTAAAGGGCATGCACACTCGTGAGAGAAAGAGAAAAGCAGCCTCTCTCCCCTCCCCCGCATGAGTTGTGGTTATTGCACTCTCCTTTTCCTCCCTTTCTCCAGGATTTGGGGCATGCATGCACACGTCCCATTTTTGTTTTGTTTTTAGTTTTTGCTATAGGGTGAGTGTACTCACCAGAGAGAAATGAGAAATCAACCCTCACAGGAAGATGGCCACACCACAATCCCTTCTCCTCCATTGTCTTGGAATTTTGGACATGCACTCAGAGTGGTTTCTTTCTTTATCTTTTCTTTTCTTTTCTTTTTTGCTATAGGGTACATGTGAGCACCAGAAAGACAGAGAGAGACAGAGAGACAGAAAGCGAAAAATCACCCCCTGGGGGTATGGCCACGCTGCAATCCCTTCTCCTCCGTTCTCCTCTCAGATCTTGGGCACGTACGCACATGCGCCCGGCGTGAGTTTTAAGCCACCGGGTCCGGGATGCGAACCACAGTCGACTACGTGGGAGTCCAGCGACATAACCATTATGTCAACTGCTGGTCCCAACCTTATTTATTTTAATTTGACCAGAGAGGTACAGAGAGAGAGAGAAAGCGAGAAAGCCAGCCACCAGGTTCAGGACTCGAACCGTGGTCAGCCATGCTGAAGTCCAGTGCCCTTCATCACACCAACTGCTGGCCCCTCAATTTTTATTTCTTTTTTTTTTTTAATAATTATTTTATTTTATTCACTTATTCATTTTTTAGTTTGACCAGAGAGAAACAGAGGGTGAGAGTGAGAGAGAGAGGAAGTGAGAAAGCAAGCCACCAGATTCAGGACTCGAACTCTGGTCAGCCATGTGGGAGTGTCCAGCGCCCTAACCACCATGCCACCTGCTGGTCCCTTATTTACTTATTTCTAAAAAAAATTTTATTTATTCATTCATTCATTTTTTAATTTGACCAGAGAGAGAAAGAGGGTGAGAATGAGAGAGGAAGTGAGAAAGCAAGCCGCCAGATTTAGGACTCAAACCCTGGTTGGCCATGTTGGAGTTCCCAGCGCCTTAACCACTACGCCACCTGCTGGTCCCCTCAATTTTTATTTTTAAATTTGCTATAATTGGGGTCAGCAGGTGGTGTGGCTGTTATGGGCACTGGACTCCCACATGGCTGACCATGGTTCAAGTCCCAGACCTGGCAGCTTGCTTTCTCATTTTCCCTCTCTCTCTGTCCTTCTCTGGTCAAATTAAATAAATAAATAAATAAACTTGCTATAAGGCATATGTGCTCATCAGAGACAGAAAGTGAGAAACCAAGCTGCTAGGGGCCAGCAGGTGGCGTGATGGTTAAGAGTGCAGGACTCCCACATGTCTGACCATGGTTCAAGTCCCGGACCTGGTGACCTGGTTTGCTTTCTCACTCCACCCCTTTTGTTTGTTTTTTATTGCTATAGGGCACGTGCGCTCGCCAAAGAGAGACAGAGAGACAGAGAGCAAGAAATCACGCCCCCTGGGGGGATGGCCACGTCACAATCCCTTCTCTCGGGATCTTGGGCATGCATGCACACGTGCCCGGCGTGAGTTTTAAGCCACTGGGTCTGGGATGCAAACTGCGGTCAGCTACATGGGAGTCCAGCAACATAGCCATTATGCTAACTGCTGGTCCCACTCCACCCCCTCTTTCTCTGTCACTTTCTGGTCAAATTAAAATAAGTTAATTAAAAAATTTTTTTTTTTTTTGGAGAGGTTTTTGCTATAGGGCGCGTGCACTCACCAGACAGAGAGACAGAGAGATAGAAAGTGAGAAATCACCCCCCAGGGGGGATGGCCATGCCGCAATCCCTTCTCCTCTCTCCTCTTGGGATCTTGGGCACGCACGCACACGTGCCTGGCGTGAGTTTAAGCCACTGGGTCTGGGACTCGAACTGCGGTCAACTACATGGGAGTCCAGTGACATAGCCATTACACCAACTGCTGGTCCCACTAAATAATTCTTTTTTAAAAAAATCTTTAAAAAAAGAAACCAAGCTGCCAGGTCAAGAATGGGACTTGAACCAGTTGGCCATGTGGGAGTCTAGTACTCCAACTACCACACCACCTGCTGGCCCTACCTGGTATGTATTTTAAGCTTCTGGGGGCAGGATTCGAATCGTGGTCAGCCACATAGGAGCCAGCTTCCAATGCACATGGCATAACGCTTATGCTGTGTGGTCTTCCTTGGCCAGTGTTTTTGGACTTTTCCGTATACATGTATATGGGGAGGGTGGGGGCTGGGGAGAAACAGAGACCTGGTGCTCATGGCCAAGGCTCGGGAACCTCCCAAACTAATGGGAAGGGAGGGGAGAGGGCAGAGAGACCAAGGATTACAAAGGAATCACTGAAAACATGGCATCTGAGTTAATGAATGGCTTGGAGTTTTTGCGAATAACGGTTTATGTTCTTCCAGAGAAGATAAGTCCCCTGAGGCAGTTATGAAGTCCCCAAGTCCCTATCCAAGTGACCGTATTAGACGAAGCACTTCTGTAGTTTGCATTCTAGGAAGGACCCTGAAAGGAGGGTTCAAGGTGAGCAGGTCTGAATGGGTATAAAATATTTTAAGTACGTGTCCCCTCGAGTCCCTTTGGTACAGAGCTTCCAGATTTCCCAGGTTTGGGATCCTTCCCCTAGGAAGCCAGTGGTGGCCAGCAGACAAGCTGCATGGGGGACGACACACAGTAACTGGAAATGAGTCTCACCCAAAACAGCAGCAGCTGCTGCACGCAGGTCCCTGACCGTCCTCAGTGGAACCCGCCTTCTTACTGGCTGCAACATCAGTGGCTTTTGACCATTAATTAAACTAACATGACCTGTGACTGAATAAAGACTTCTGACAATAAACACCTGGTGGGTAGGTTGGATCTTTAGCCTTAAGGAAAAGAGCCACAGCTGGTTTGAGTATCGCGTTTAATATAAGATACAGTGGTGCAAAACAAAGAGTCCCAGATTCAGTTACAGTCAGTTAACAGCCTAGGCACTTGGACAGAAATTTGGCCCTGCTGTCCCGAGTTCTCACGGCCCTCTGCTCATCACCAACTGGTGGTACCCTGACTGACATCCTGCTGATTGGAGGCCCCCGTTCCCAGCGCAAATCAAGAGACTGGCCCCAGCCATTACAGCAGGTGTCATTTTTCAAGACGGGCTTGAGGAAAGTGGGCCCAGAACTGGACACGGGCCCAGGCTGCCCTGTGTCTGCACATGCAGCAGTCCAGAGCTTGAGCTAGCTCACAGCTCGAGGCTAGCCTACCCACCTTCCCACCCACATGTTTATCCTTCCTAGCTGCTCGTGCTAGCCACAACGGTGACCATTCAGCTAAAGACAGATCTTTCCAGAGCTGTATTTGGCATAAGCTAAGCCACTGCTGGTGCTGCCAGTGGCCAGGCACAGGTACAGAGGCCCTGAGGAGTTGGGAGGAGGGGAGAGCAATGTGCAGGCAGAGCAGGAAATAGCAGCTTGGGTCCCTGCCCCAGGAGCCCAGAAGGATAAAGGCCGTGCAGTGAAGGGTAACATATGGGTCTTCTCTTTGGTCAGGCAAGGGCCCAAGTATGGGCCTGGGAGGTGAAAGGGTGAAGGGCACAGGCTCTGCCCTTGGACCCTGGCTATAGGCTCATCCCATCGAGGCGGTGATGCAGCAAGGGGCAAGGCAAGACCGAGCAGACTCCAGCAGTCCTCACTGGCTCTAGGAGCTGCCCTTGTCCTTGTCATCCATCAGGTCATACCTGTGAAACAAGAGAGGGCTCAGGTAGAAGGATGGCTCTCATATTCTTTTACAAATAAGATACAAGAGTTGGCAGGTGGTGTGGTGGTTGAAGGTGCTGAAATCCCACATGGCCAACCATGGTTCAAGCCCCACACCTGGTGGCTTGCTTTCTTACCGCCCCCCCCCCCCCCCCTTGTTCTGTCCCTCTCTGGTCCAGTTAAAATAAATAAATAAAGTTACATAAAATAATTCTTTTTTTTTTTTTTTTGAGAGCTTTCTTTTTCTTTTTCTTTTTTTTTTTTTTTGAGAGGTTTTTGCTATAGGGTGCGTGCGCTCGCCAGAAAGTCAGAGAGAGACAGAGAGACAGAAAGTGAGAAATCACCCGCCAAGGGGGATGGCCATGTCGCAATCCCTTCTCCTCCATTCTCCTCTCGGGATCTTGGGCACACATGCACACATGCCCAGCATGAGTTTAAGCCACCGGGTCCGGGACTCGAACCGTGGTTGAGTACATGGGAGTCCAGCGACATAGCCATTATGCTAACTGCTGGTTCCCTTTTTTAGAACTTTTTGCTATAGGGCGCATGTGCTGGCCAGAAAGACAGAGAGAGACAAAGAAACAGAAAGGGAGAAATCACACCCTGGGGGATGGCCACATTGCAATCCCTTCTCCTCCATTCTCCTCTCGGGTTCTTGGGCACACATGCACACGTGCCCAGCGTGAGTTTAAGCCACCAGGTTCAGGACTCGAACCACGGTCGACTACATGGGAGTCCAGCGACATAGCCATTATACCAACTGCTGGCCCCAAAGTTACATAAAATAATTCTTAAAAAAAAAAAAAAAAGAAATGATATAAAATTCCAGGGCTCCTAAACTTCACAGAATCCGCTTGGGTTCCTCCCTTCCTATGATTGGGATTTCTCCTTAAATGCCCAGGCCCATCCCCACCTACACAGACACTTACCATCGGGCTGCGCCCTGGGAAAGGTCTATCTCAGCTAGGTCCAACTGCACCTGTGTTGCAAGACAATGGAGGCAAGAGATTATTTTGATATCTCCAAAGACCATGTCCCATCATCACACACTCTGTCACAAACCACTGCAGATGTGATAGGGTTACCTCCAAAGTGTCACTGGGGTGCTTCTCCCCAACAGGGGTTACTGCCTCAATACCAGCAGCCTCTAACGCTCACCTCTGCCCTACCCATCCCTGCCCTTTTACCTTCCCCAGCAGCTCACGCTCTCTTGACATGAAGGAGGAATTTGACTTCACAGAGACATCCAGCTTTCGCTTCAGGGCTTCATCCAGGGGTAGTTCCCACTCAAACCTGGGGAGCAACTGGTGTTAGGCGTCAGGGGTCCTCTCTAAGCCTGCCACCTCCCCACCTGAACACCCGCTGGCTGACCGCTCATTGAATTCAGGATTGAGGGTCCTCTTCTTCTGTGAGGTCTTTCTCTTGGTGCCTCGGTTCTTGTCCGGCAGTAGCAACAGTGATACGTAGGGGTCAGGGGGGTCCCGTCCATTTTGCCGAAGGGCCCTGCAACAGGAGGATGCAGGTGGTAAGGTAGCCCCAGGGGAGGAAGGGAAGGAGCCTGAGGGTAGGAGGCTGGGGTCTTACCGGCAACTGTGGACAATGCTGACCAGCTTGCGCTCCTCGCTGTAGTACCACACGGTCAGCTTCGCCTGGCCCAGAGGTCCGGCTGGAGCCTCCGAGGGACTACGGAGAGATGGCGCTAGCTCTGGGAGACAGTAGAGCCTGGGGACCCTGTAGCCCATACTTCAGAGTCGCACTGCGTCCCACCTCTGTCCCAACCCTTTACCTGTCACTGTGTGTTAGGCGCTGGCGGAGCTCGGGGGCAGAGGCGGTGATATGAGGGAGGCCTCCCCAGAGCTCGACTTCTTCACTCAGAGAGGAGGAGCTGGGGCTGTAGCTGTGGCTGTGAGCTTCCACTCCTGAGTGCTGGGACACCAGGATCTAGGGGCAAGAAAGCATGAGCTGGGCAGTTCTCAGCCCTGCCTATGAGGACCGCCCTGTTCCACCCTCCTGGGTGCCCTTCAGCCATGCAGGGCCCCTGCGAAGCCTCAGCCTGCCCCCTGCCCACCACGTCCTGGCACTCACCCCTAGCTGTGCTCTCAGCAGCACCTGCCCCTGACCGTTGCTGAGCGCAAACCAGCGATCCAAGCAGAGGTGGTCGGCTGCGAGGAGCTCTGAGAGGGCCAGGGATAACGAGCCCAGGGCACCGGTGCCCTCACCCCGAACCTGCGGGGCAACAGGACTGTGATCAAGCGGTTCATTTCATCCCAGTGTTCTAGATCCAAACGCTTGCACTGCTCGGCTTTGGTGAGAGAAACCAAAACGTTTTGCTAGTCCCTCCTTCCTTTCCTAACCAGAGTAGACTAGACTATCTTTACTTCCTTTCGCAAAATTTTTCTTAGAGAGTTTTTTTGCTATAGAGACAGAGAGAGAGAGAGAGAAAGTCACCCCCCGGGGGAATGGCCATGCAACAATTCCTTCTCCTCCATTCTCCTTTTCGGATCTTGGCACACATGCACACATGCCTGATGTGAGTTTCAAGCCACTGGGCCCAGGGCTTGACCCTCGGTCAGTGACTTGAACCATAGTAGTTGGTCATGTGCGAGTCCAGCACCTTTACCACTGTGCTACCTCCTGGCCCCTTTACTTCCTAAGTCTTCATATAAATTATGCCAGTAACACCTGCACAGAATGGAGAGATGAAAAGTAAATGTTTCCTGCCCATCCTCCCCCCACTTCCATATTGCAAATATTACAACCTATATACCCCTCTTGTTTTCTTTGTTCTGCTATGATTTTAACTAACTCTAGTACAATTATTTTTTCTTTTCGTTTTTCTTTTTTCTTTTTTCTTTTTTTTTTAGTTTGCTATAATGTGCAATCACTCACCAGAGCTAGAAAGGGAAAGTAAGAAAGCAACCCCTATTGTGGCCACACCACAAGCCCTTCTCCTCATTTCTCCTTTTGGGACTTTGGGCATGAACACACAGGGACCTGGTATGTGTTTAAAGCTGCCAAGTCTAGAACTTTAAGAGTGCAGTTGGCCATGTGAGATCCAACTACCTTTTTTTTTTAAAAAAATTTTATTTATTTATTTATTTAATTTAAATTTGACCAGAGAGGGACAAAGTGAGAGAGGGTGAGAGAGATGGAAAGTAAGAAAACAAGCCACTAGGTCCAGGACTCAAACCGTGGTCGGCCATGTGGGAATCCAGCTCCCGTAACCACCACACCACCTGCCAGCCCCAGAGATCCAGTTACCTTAGCCACTGTGCCATGAGCTGGCTCCAGAATTCAATTTAAAAAAAAATTTTTTTAAAGGTTTTGTCATAGGGCATGTGTGTTCGTGAAAGAGACAGAGAGATACAGACAGAGGGAAAGTGGGAAAGCAGCCCCTAGGGGGAATGGTCACACTGTAATCCCCCCCCCTTTTTTTTTTTTGGAGAGGTTTTCGCTATAGGGCGCGTGTGCTCGCCAGAAAGACAGCGATAGACAGAAAGCGAGAAATCACCCCCCAGGGGGGATGGTCACGCCACAATCCCCTCTCCTCCATTCTCCTCTCAGGATCTTGGGCACGCATGCACACATGCCCGGTGTGAGTTTAAGCCACCGGGTCCGGGACTCCCATGTAGTGGTCGACTACATGGGAGTCCAATTACATAGCCATTATGCCAACTGCTGGTCCCAGTGTAATCCCTTTTCATCCATTCCTCTCACGATTTTGGGTACGCATGCACATGTTCCTGGTGTGACTTTTTTTTTTTAAGAGAGATTTTGCTATAGGACACGTGTGCTCACCGGGGAGACAGAGAAACAAACAGTGAGAAATTCTTGGAGGAATGGCCATGCTGTAATCCCCTCTCCTCCATTTTCCTCTCAGGATTTTGGGCACACACGTACATGCACTCAGCATGAGTATCAAGCTGCCAGGTCTGGGACTCAAACTGAGGTCACCCATGTGAGAGTCCAGTGACATCATCATTATGCCGTCAGCTGGTCCCACCTGGTGTGATTTTCAAGCCTCTAGGTCCGGAACTCAAATTGCAGTGAGCCATGTGGGAATCCAGCCGCCTTAACTGCCATACCACCTGCTGGCCCTGAACGCTCTTCTCACCTGGAAGCCCCGTGCTTGATTCAGTGTCTAGCACGGAACTGAAATAGAAGGAATTTATGGTACCTGTAACTCCAGGCTCTCAACGTGTGGTTTCCTGATGAGAAAAGAGGCACTCTCATCCCAGATAGGGGCTGAAGCCTGGGAAACAGTCTGGAGGAGACCAGGGGTTATGATTAGTGGTTGATACTCTCTCCCCTCCTCCTCCTATCCCTCCCATTCCTAATCCTACAGCATTTCCAATACCTTGGTTTTATGAGAAGTATCTCCCACAGTAAGAGTAGCATAAGGGCTGGGAGGCTTGGTACCTTTTCGGAGCTGGAAGGAGAGTTCTATGTTAGTCTTAAATTTAGATGAATTAGAGATATTCCTGTCCCCTCACAAATACCCACAGCCAGCCCGGCCACGGCTCCATTATCACTTGTCAGTCATTATCCTGTGGCCCCGGACGGACAATTCTTCCTATCCGAGCACCGCCCTCAGCAAGAGAGGGGCTATTTACTACTCCAGATATACCTTAGGGAGGTGGGGGAAAGGACAGGGAGCCACGGGCATGGGGAGTGGCTCTCACCGGCAGGTCCTCTGCCCGCTCCAGATAGACCGACAGCAGGGCTGCTGCCAGTTCCGCACTCTTCTGTGTCTGTATCAAACTGTTCACCTGCAGCACCTGGAGGAGGGCGCATGGGGGTCTGAGGGTGGTAATGGACACCCCGGGGCCTGGCACGGGCCTCAAAAGCTGAGACAAGAGCCCTCTGACCCACCTCGGGTCCCTTCCTCCTTCCGGTCTCTCTCCTTACCTCCTCCAACTCAGCAGCCGTGGGACGAGGCGTCAGTCGCTCCAGGCGCAAGTGCAGGCGGCCAGATGGGACGTCCTCCAGGGCTAGCCACTGTGGAAGGAGGTAGGGGAGACTTGGGGATGTGGGGACAGGGGAAGCATGG
Organism: Tupaia tana; assembly: GCA_026018925.1. Lineage (NCBI taxonomy): Eukaryota > Metazoa > Chordata > Mammalia > Scandentia > Tupaiidae > Tupaia > Tupaia tana. The sequence continues at coordinate 161,769,919 of JAKSZU010000006.1, read as the reverse complement.
AGATGTGACTTGGGTCAAGGTCAGGAGAAATGTTAACGAATCCATGCTCACCTCATCAAGGAAGCCACTGTTTAGGACTGTGGCAAGACTCACTTTACACCTGGAGAGAAGGTTAAGAGGCAGATGGTCAAAACCCAGTCTCTCTCTCCCCAAGACCAGACTAAGGCCTACAGAGGCCCAGCCTGTCTGCCCCCAGGGCCCTCACCTGCCCAGGAAGTCATCCTTATCCAAGTCCTTGTCAAAGACCTCCACCTCTAGCTCTTGGCCTGGAATTGATGTTACAATCACCTAGTAGGAGAAAACAGTGCAGAAGAAAGGGGATTCTCTCCTTCTCTCCAAATGACTGAATCCCCCCAATCAATGGAACCCCAGAGGTTTTTGGACCACTCTTGGAGCTGGGAGAAACATGGGGCAAGGACTACAAGGAGTTCCAGACACTCAATTCTGACCTCAAAAACCTCATTCCAGCGGGGATTGAGATCTTCCCGAACAACACGGCTCCGGAAGGTTCGTCCTGCTAACTTCAGTTTGACATAAGGGTCTGACTTGCCCTTCACCAATCCCCCCAAGAAACGGTCTTTGGCGATTAGGTCTTGGGCCTCTAATACATGGATCCGAAGCACATTCTGCAAAAGGGACAGATGGGGTACCAGGTGGCAGTGGAAGGGCGAGGACCTGTCAGAGCCAGCCCTGCAACAGGCTGTGCACACTAGGATGAAATAGACCTCCACTCTTCCAGATATAGACTCACCTCGGTCCCAAAGTGACTGTCAGGAGTAGTATGACAGGGTCGCGGTGGGGCATCCACACTGCTGCCTGTCTGGGGATTCTCATTGTCCGGGCCCAGAGCACCTGGAGCACCAGGCCCAGCAGGGAAGCATATTTCTGATGAATCCAAGTACAAGATCTGGGGAGGGTAGTGTGACTGTCAAATCAAAGGGTAGCTAGGCACCAGGAAGCAAGGTGTGTGAGGCTCGGGGGGCAGAGCAGGGAACTCAGGTCCCTGTCTTGGTGGGGCTCATTTCCACACACCATTCCTCCCCCAGCCAGATCAACAAACATTTTCTGTGTGCCTGCTAGGTGCATATCTATACTAGCTCATTTCATCTTAAGAGGGTATCGGGGGTCAGCGGGTGGCGTGGTGGTTAAGGGCGCCGGACTCCCACATGGCTGACCATGGTTCGAGTCCAGGACCTGGTGGCTTGCTTTCTCACTTTCCTTCTCTCTGTGTATCTGTCTTTCTCTGGTCAAATTAAAATGAATGAATGAATGAATAAATAAAATTAAATAATTTCAAGAGGGTGGGCTGGCTCTGTGCTGAAGCAGTAATATGCTGTTCAGCAGAAGCCGGGTCCCATGTGCTGACTGTGGTTTGACTCCTTGGTCTGGTCAGCTTGAAACACTGAGCACAGGCACAAGTGCCCAAGATCTGACGGGCTAGAGAACTGAAGCCATGGGATCACGGTGGGATGAGACTCTTCAGCGGATGCTCATTTTTCTCTCTCCCCCACACGGTCATATGCGTGCATGTGTGCTCCATTATGAAAAGAAAAAAACTTCAGAAAAAATCTCAAGGGCTCCCCTCTCTTCCCTTGCTTTTTTATTTTAAAGTATATTTCATTCTATTTTCCATGGGCGAGAGGAAGAAGACCCACCAGGGGCTTCACCTCCAGTCTCAGTGGCCACAGGTAGGCACAAACATGGTGTGCTCAGGGAGCTCCTGGGACACAAGCCCAGGACCTTTCCCATATGGGCTGCATTACTGCTGCGCCACCATCTGGCTTCATCCCTTCCTTACAGTCAGTACCAAGGATCTCAGGCCTCTCCCCCACTCTTCAGCACTTCCTCCATTTCCATACCCTCATCACCAGCTTCATGTAGAGTCTAGAGTTTAGGCCAGAGCTGCTGAGCTGGAACCACTGGTCCAGGGTGAGGTCAGGGGCAGTCAGCAGGCGAGCCAGAGGCAGGGTCAATGTCCCCAAAGTCAGGGCCCTGGAGTCATCCTTCACCTGTGGGCACAGAAGTGGGGAAGGTCGTGAAGGGATTAGGGAAAGGGAAGCACCCTGGGAGGATTATAACATGGCTCCAGCCTCGCTCCTCTCCAGACAAAACACAACCTTTTGCTACATAAAGGGCCAACTTTTTTTTTTTAAAGAATTATTTAATTTTATTAACTATTATTATTATTATTTTTTTAATTCACCAGAGAGAGACAAGGGGTGGATGGAGGGAAAAAGCCAGCCCCCGGGTCCAGGACTAGAACTGCAGTTGGCCATGTGGGAGTCCAGCACCTTAACCACTTATGCTACCTGCCAACACCCAAGGTCAACTCTTTTTTTTTTTTTTTTTTTTTAAAGAATTACTTATTTAATTTTATTCATTCATTTATTTTAATTTGACTAGAGAGAGAGACACACATACACAGAGAGGGGGGAGAGAGAGAAAGAGAAAGCCACCAGGTCCAGGACTTGAACTGTGGTCTGCCATGCGGGAATGTCCAGTGCCTTAACCACCACGCCACCTGCTGGTCCCCCAGGGCCAACTCTTTACAGTTCTCTGTCATTGCATGGTCCTTTCCATTTTTGCTCACTCTGTTCCTGCTATTTAGAAGTTCTCATTTTCCTTCCCTTTGCCTATTTAAATCCTGCTGCTTCTTCAAGGCCCGATTAAAATCCTACTTCTTTTTTTCTAAGGAATTATTTAACTATTTAATTTATTTATTCATTTATTTTTTAAATTTCACCAGAGAGAGACACAGAGAGGCAGAGAGGGAAAGTGAGAAAGCAGGAAAGTGAGAAAGCAAGCCACCAGGTCCAGGAATAGAACTGTGGTCAGCCATGTAGGAGTGTCCAGCACCTTAACCACCATGCCACCTACTGGTCCCCTAAATCCTACTTTTTGGGGCCAGCAGGTGGCGTGGTGGTTAAAGGCACTGGACTCACAGAACTGACCATGGTTTGAGTCCTGGACCTAGTGGCTTGCTTTCTCACTTTCTCTCTCTCTTGCTCTGATCCTCTCTGGTCAAATTAAAATAAACAAATAAATAATATTAAATAATTCTTTTTTAAAAATCCTACTTTTGGGACCAACAGTTAGCGTAATGGCTATGTCACTGGACTCCCATGCAGTCTATCGTGGTTCAAGTCCTGAACCCGGTGGCTTAAACTCATGCCAGGCATGTGTGCATGCGTGCCCAAGATCCCGAGAGGAGATGGAGGAAAAGGATTGCGGCATGGCCATCCCTCTGGGAGGTGATTTCTTGCTTTCTGTCTGTGTGTCTCTGTCTGTCTGGCAAGCACACGCACCCTATAGCAAAAACCTCTCAAAAAAAAAAAATATATATATATATGTATATGTATATTACATTGTTCTGGGGCCAGCAGGTAGTGTGGTGGTTAAGGGTGCTGGACTCCCACATGGCTGACAGTGGACCTGGCGGCTTGCTTTCTCACTCCCCTACCCCACTCTGTCCCTCTCTGGTCAAATTAAAATAAATAAATAGATAAATTTAAATTAAAAAATTCTTTTTTTTTTTTTTTTTTGAGAGAGGTTTTTCGCCATAGGGCGCATGCGCTCGCCAGACAGACAGAGAGAGACAGAGAGACAGAAAGCGAGAAATCACCCCCCAGGGGGGATGGTCACGCCGCAATCCCTTCTCCTCCATTCTCCTCTCGGGATCCTGGGCACGCACGCACACGCGCCCGGCGTGAGTTGTAAGCCACCGGGTCCGAGACGCGAACCGCGGTCGACTACGTGGGAGTCCAGCGACATAGCCATTACGCTAACTGCTGGTTCCCAATAAAATAATTCTTTAAGAAGAAGACTTTTTAAAATATTGTATTATTCTTAGATTTTTTAAAAGAGATTTTTGCTATCGGGCATGTGTGCTCACTGGAGAGACAGAGACAGAGAGATAGAAAGTGACAAATCATTCCCAAGTGGAGTGGCCATGCAGCAATCTCTTTTCCTCCTTTCTCCTCTCAGAATTTTGGGCATGCATGCACATACGCCTGGCATGAGTTTCAAGCTACTGGTCCAGAACTCAAACTATAGTCAACCATGTGAAAATCCTGTAATGTAACCATTACTTCATTAGCTGGTCCCTTGGATGGTTTTTAAATATGTGTACGAAACTGGCCAGAATGCTCTGTGAAGGCAAATACTGTGTTACATTCCTTTTCTATAATCTTTAAAGTGATAGATATTGGGGTCAGCAGGTGGCATAGTGGTTAAGGTGCTGTACTCCCACGTGGTTGATTGCAGTTCGAGTCCCGGACCTGGCAGCTTAAAATTCATGCTGGGTATGTGTGCATGAGTATCCAAAATCCCGATAATAGAATGGAGCATATGGCATTTTGGCCTGGCCATCCCCTTTGGGAGGTGATTTCTCATTTTCTCTCTTTCTTTCTCTCTGACAAGTACATATGCCCTATAGCAAAACTCTCTAAAAATAAATAAAACAAAATGGTGGATGTTAACAATTTTATGGAGGCATAACTTATATACTTACATTATGTACTTAAAATCACTCATTTTAAGGACCAGCAGTTGGCATAATAGTTATGTCACTGGACTCCCATGTAGCTGACTGCAGTTCAAGTCCCAGACACGGTAGCTTAAACTCACGCTGGGCGCGTGTGCGTGCGTGCCCAAGATCCCAAGAAGAGAATGGAGGAGAAGGGATTGCGCGGCATGGCCATCCCCCCTGGGGGTGATTTCTCGCTTTCTGTCTCTCTGTCTCTGTCTTTCTGGCATGCGCACACACACCCTATAACAAAAACCTCTCCAAAAAAAAAAAAAGAAAAGAGGGATCAGGGGACCAGCAGGTAGTATGGTGGTTAAGGTGCTGGACTCCAACATGACTGACCACTATTTGAATCATGGACCTGGCGGCTTGAAAATAACACTGGGTACAGATGCATGCATGCCCACAATCCCAGAAGGTGAATGGAGAAAAAGGGGTTGCAGTGTGGCCATTTCCCCTGGAGGAGTGACTTTTTACTTTCCTTCTTACTGTCTGTTTTTCTGACAAGCACACACTATGGCAAACCACCCCCCCAAAAAAAAAAAAAAAAAAAAAGAAGAAAGAAAATAGAGATCAGAGGAGAAAGAGGAGGGAGGAACTGGTACTGAATCTGGGAAGACAGGATAGGACATTGCGGAGAGGCTGGACAGGTGATTATCTCACCTGCACATCGAGTTCTTGGCTTCTAGGGTCTTGCAGGAAGAACCGGAAAGCTTCCTCCCACACTGGGCTGTTGGTGCTGTACACAGCCTGGAGAGGTGGAGGATGGAATTAAGAACAAATACCACAGCACTGTACCCATTTCTCCAGAAAACCTGAGGACTACCAATGATGTCACGGAGAGCCTTCATCCCAAGAGGAGTCTTCGTCCCTCGCATGGCGCCTCCCCCACACCACCGCCCCAAATGACATCCTGGTCCTCACCTTGCTCTCCTGGGTCACATCCTGAATTGACAGTTGTACCATGGGGTTGGGTTCCTTATTCCCCTTCTTCAGCTGTGGAGGGTAGAATTCAGAGGTCACCATCTTGGGTGTTTTGGTTTTTGTCTTGGTGAAGGAAGGTGGAATCTCATTCGAATCTTTTCTCTGAGGTGGATCTGATCCCCTCCATGCGACCCTTGTGTTACATGATGGAGCTTCTGGAGCAAAGCAGGCAGGGGCATCTGGACCCTCAGCAAGGGCGCTTGTGGGAGTGCTGCACCCAAGCTCCCTGTTCACCCAGCCGTACTCACAGGAAGATCCTGGGCCCGATCCAAGTAGACAACTAAGATGGCAGCTGATGGAGGCTCTGGTCGAGAGGAAACACCCCGGTTCCACTGCAGAACCTGGAGTGGGGTGTTGATCGTCAGATCCTAACCTCCCAACACCTACACTTCCAGCTACCCTTATCTCCGTGCCAGCTCCCTATTTTCCACGTGGCTTACCTGCTCCAGTTTTTCTGCACCTGGCAAAAGTGACAGCCATTCTAGCCTCAAGTGAACTTGGCCTTGCCCACCTTGTAGAGGGAACCACTGGAGGGGAGGTATAAGAATATGAGGTACAGAAGAGATCAGATCTACCCAACCATGTGTCTGCCATGTAGCAAATGTTATCTGTCCAAAGGGTCAGGTCACCTCCATCCTCCTCTTCTTCCAACTTACATCATCCAGTACTCCAGCCTGTAATACCTTCCCTACATCCAGCTTCATTCTGGGGAGGCAAGAGGAGAGGGTAGAGAAAAACGGGATATGCTATAATTAGTAGTATGTCCAAGGCCCTCCATCTAGAAATAACTGGCAAATCTGACTCCCTCTCCTTCCTCTCAGGAGGTATTTCCACGAGAATGCACATGTGTTGTGGGGGTGGAGGGTAGGGAAGGAAAATGATATATGACCCCCAGGCTCAGAAAACGACTACAGTTAGGACCAGAAGATGGCGTAATTGTTATGTCGCTGGACTCCCATGTAGTAGAATGCAGTTGAGTCCTGGACCTGGTGGCTTAAAACTCACACTGGGCCCCTGTGTGTGCATCCCCAAGATCCCAAGAGGAAAGTGGAGAAGGGATTGTGGTGTGGCCTCAATCCACAGGGATTGTGGTGTGATTTCTTGCTTTCTGTCTGTCTGTCTCTGTCTGGTGAGCGTATATGCCCTATAGCAAAAATCTCTCTCTCAAGAAAAATAAAAAAAAAAAAAAGAGGCTATGGTTACCTCTGAGGCCTCATAACCACTGGGGCTTTAGAATCCTACAACAGGGGCTGGCAGGTAGCATGGTGGTTAAAGGTGCTAGACTTCCACATGTTCAACTGTGGTTCAAGTCCTGAACCTGGCAGCTTGTTTTCTCATTTTCCCTCTTTCTCTCTCACTCTCACTTTGTCCCTCTCTGGTCAAATTAAAGTAAATAAATAAAGTTAAATGAAAAAATATTCTAAAAAAAAAAAAGAAAAAGAATCCTACCACAGGTAGAACCTCACCTGCCCAGAAAGTCATCTTTATCTGGATCCTTGTCAAACACTTCCACCTCAATCTCCTGCCCGGGGACCTCATGGACCATCACCTGGCGGACACAAGGAAAAGTGTCTCATGGATTGTAACTTGTAGGCTTGACCATCCAAGCAGATCTTTTCTCACAACCATGGGGACCTCCCCATTTCCAGCAGCCCCGCTTCTCAGCTTCTCTCACCTCGTAAGTCTCTCCCCACTGGGGGTTGAGCTCCTCATCGATGACACGACTGCAGAATGTCTGGGTGCCCAAACGCACAAGTGCATAGGGGTCTGACTTGCCCTCAATCAAGCCCTTCACATATTTGTCCTTAGAACTCAGCCCTCGAGCAGCCAGTAGGTGAACCCGAACGATGCCCTGGAGGTAGGAATTGTCTGGTGAGAAACCACAAACCAAGCACAGGGCTTCTGAGAGAAGGGGGTATCTAATGCAGAACATGCCATACCCTGGGCAGAGGGGAACGCAACTGAGCCACATCTTGAAGGTCAGGCACAAGGGGCACCAGTAATCGGTTGGGCAACACGAGGAAGGCAGCGATGGAGTCCATGATCATGGTGTCAGAGAGTGAGCTGAGTGAGGAAGTAGAAAGGAGTGGGTATGGCGCCAACTTCCAATGTTCCCCCAACCTCAATCACATTTCCCACGTTCAAGCAAGACCTAAAGCTACAAGGAAGTACTTTCTTTTTGTTGTTGTTTTTTAAGTTTTTTTTATTATTTAACTTTATTTATTTTAATTTAAAAAAATTTATTTATTCATTCATTCATTTATTTTTAATTTGACAGAGAGAGAGAGAGAGAGGAGAATTGAGAAAGCAAGCCACTAGGTCCAGGACTCAAACTGTGGTTAGCCATGGGGGAGTGTCCAGCGCCTTAACTACCATGCCACCTGCTGGTCCCTTATTTATTTTAATTTGACCAGAGAAGGACAGAGAGAGCGAGAAAGCAAGCCGCCAGATCCAGGACTCGAACTGCAGTCGGTTATGTGGGAGTCCAGTGCCCTTAATCACTATGCCATCTGCCAGCCCCTAACAATTATTTTAATTTTATGTATTATTATTCTTTCATCAAGATTTATTTATTTATTTTACTTATTATTATTTATTTATTTTTAAAATTTGACCAGAGATACAGAGAGAGAGACAGAAAGAAAATAAGAAAGCAGGAAACAGCAGTTAGCATAAGGGCTATGTCACTGGACTCCCATGTAGTCTACCGTGTTTCAAGTCCCAGAGCCGGTGGCTTAAACTCACACCAGGCGCGTGTGCATGCGTGCCCAAGATCCCGAGAGGAGAATGGAGGAGAAGGGACTGTGGAGTGGCCATCCCCCCTGGGGGGTGATTTCTCGCTTTCTGTCTCTCTGTCTCTCTGGCAACTGTACATGTCCTATAGTTAAAAAAAACAAAACAAAACAAAAAAAACAAAAAAAAACTCTCAAAAAAAAAGAAAGCAAGCTACCAGGTCCAGGACTTGAACCATGGTTGGCCATGTGGGAGTCCAATGCCTTAACCACTATAGCACCTGTTAGGAGAGATTATAATCCTTCAGGATTATTCTTTTTTTTTTTTGAGAGGTTTTTGCTATAGCGTGCATGTGCTCACCAGAAAGACAGAGAGAGACAGAGAGACAGAAAGTGAGAAATCACCCCCCGGGGGGATGGCCATGCCACAATCCCTTCTTCTTCATTCTCCTCTTGGGATCTTGGGTATGCACGTACACGCGCCCGGCATGAGTTCAAGCCACCGGGTCTGGGACGTGAACCGCGGTCGACTACATGGGCGTCCAATGATATAGCCATTACACTAACTGCCGGTCCCAACGATTATTCTTAATTTGACCAGAGAGAGAGAGACAGAGAGAGGGAAAGTGAGAAAGGTAAGCCACCAGGTCTGGGACTCAAACTGTGGTTGGTCATGTGGAAGTCCAACACTTTAACCACCACACCACCTGCCAGCTCCAGGAAGTCCTTTCTTAAAAATCCTTTTTACAGGCCAGCTGGTGACATGGAGGTAAAGGTGGCTGGATCCCACATGGCCAACTCCGTAGTATGAGTTCTGAACCTGGTACCTTGAAAATCACACAGAGGGTGTGTGTGCACAAACCTAAATCCAAGTGAAAATGGAGAAGGGATCGATGCATGGCCATCATGCTTGTGGGTTGGTTTCTCATTTTCTCTCTACATTTCTCTCTGTCTCTCTCTGGCAAGTGCACATGCTCTAAAGCAAAAATTGAAAAAAATTCTTTTTGGGACCAGCAGTTAGCATAATGGCTATGTCGCTGGACTCCCACGTGGTCAACCATGGTTCGAGTCCTGGACCTGGTGGCTTAAACTCACGCAGGACACGTGTGCGTGCGTGCCCAAGATCCCAAGAGGAGAATGGAGAAGAAGGGATTGCGGCGTGGCCATCCCCCCTGGGGGGTGATTTCTCGCTTTCTGTCTCTCTGTCTCTCTCTGTCTGTCTGGTGAGCGCACGCACCCTATAGCAAAAAAACCTCTCCAAAAAAAAAATTAAATAAATAAATAAATTCTTTTTGCTACTCTTATACCCTAATCCCCACTTACTGCTGTCCCTTCATTGATGTTCACAGATCTTTTTTCTCTTTTTGGCCCTGCTGAGTAGTCCTCAGCCCTCTTCTTTCCCTACCAAAATGCATGCTCCCCTGCAGAATAATCACAATATAAGACTTTTCAGAGGTATGTGTCTTTTCTCTCCAACTAAAGTCAAGTTTCCTGGGGACACAAGCTGCATCTTTCACTGTTTTGCACACTTAAGCCCCCAACCCAGGGCTGGAACACGTAGCGAGTGCTCAATGAGTCTCTGATACCTGAGTCCTGGGATATCCAACAGGTTGGTCATCCCAGTCCAGTTGATGTCTAGAGTCTGGAAGGAAGGAGCAGAGAGGTCAGGAGGGATCCTATGGGACATGGTCACACATTTCCAACACTTGTCAGACCCCTTAGTCTTCTTGTGCATTCCTTCTCATTTTCCATAGCTGGCTACCCTTACCCCCAGACCTCTGTTTTCCCTGCTTCTCCGTCCCCCCTTCAGTGTGTTCCTTACCGGGCGTCGGATGAAGAACATCGACACGGCCCCCACAATAGGAAGGTCTCCCATGAGTGGCTCAAGAATCACCCGCAAGATGCCATGTAGCTGCAGTGAGAGAAAATCAATGCCTTTCCTCAGAAAAGACCCTCTGTCCTCCCACACTTCCCCATGTCCACGGAACTTAGGGCAGACTCCCCATTATGCAGGCCGCTGCTATCTAGCCCACCTGCATGCCTTTGACTCCTGCCTTGCAGAAATATTTCTTCACTTCCACATCAATCTGCAGGTCACCTACATAGCTGGAGTTTGGTGAGGAAGAGAACAAAGGGGTATTAGGCTGCAGCGGGAGCAAAACATCTGAGAGGGAGCGGGACACGTGGAAGGGGAAGCAGGAAGAGGGTGAGGAGTGCTACCTGATGTTCAAGTCCAGTAGGATCTGCTCTTTTCTCTGACCAGGGTGAACCTTGACTCCTATGATGCGCAATGGCTGGAGAGAGATGAATTCTTAAGGGGGCGAGGAGCAGGGAGGCATTCCTCAGTCCCCTCTGGGACATCCACCCTGTCCCATCCCCTTCCTTTCATTACCTTCCCTCCTTACCCACATACCTTTTCACCCAGTTCCACACGTGTAAATGTGAATGTCTGCAGATGGGGGTTAGATCCCCGAACAGCTGGGGCCACAGTTTCAGCCAGCAGCTTCTCCATATACTGGCCCAGGAAGGGCCAGACCTGGGCCACGATCTAGGAGGAAAGAGAGACAGTCATAGGAGAGTCCCATCTTCTCAAGGCAAGTTCCTTCATATCCTCCCCACAGAGAGCACTGGGGAACTGGGCTGGGTCTCGAACTGAGCTGTGGTGGGGTCTGGCAAGAGGAACCAACCCTTTTCCCCGTCACAAAAAATAAAAATCACGACAATCAAGTCTCACCTTATTTAGCCATTCAGCCTTTTCCACGTCTGGGAAGCTGACCTGGAGGTGGAGAAGGCAGAGACAGTGATGAGCGCACTATCTGCCCGTGGTTGCCCACAAGATGCCAGCAGGATGCCCACAAAGGAGCATGTGAGTGCGACAGGGGGCTGGGGGGGGGCAAAGGGTTATGCCTCACCAAGTTTTGGGGCTGAGGTCTCTGATAAGGGGAGCAGGCAGGGTGTAAACCACACAAAGTTGTTTCGTGGATAGCTCATGGGAACTGACAGCTGCTGAGTTAGAGAGGAGGGAGGAGGACCGGGACATTCTTTCTGGAGGGGGAGGTCCTGTCAAATGGAGTTCCAGGGAATCCTGGGATTGAGGAAGTTCTGGGGCCTTGCTCTAGCTTTCCTTCTATAGGACTAGGGCTTCTATATCAAGAAGGTGAAGAGAGAAGCAAATCCTTGAGTCAGAGAGGGGCCAGAAAAACTATTTAGGCCCTAGCTGTTCTTTCTCTTTCCTTCTTTCTCTCTCTCTCTTTTTTTCTTTCCTCCTCTTTCTCACACACTCACTCTTTCTCATTCTCTCTTTCAGTGTGACTCCTTTTATGGGAAGGAAGGACACCTGTACTTTGTGTGGGGCGTGGGAAGATTCATTTCCAGGTGAAGGAGTAGAAGGAGCAGACACTTGCTGCCTGGCCTACATGTCCCCTAGAAGCGTTTCTTCCCTTTCTCTGCCCCACTCCAGGGCCTCCACGGGAAAGCACAGCTCTGTCTACCTGCAGTCAATATTGATTCCTTTCTTCTGCCATTCTCCCCCTAGATTGGCACCTTTGCTGGGAGGGGGAGGGGAGGAGGGGCCGAGTAACGGGCTCTGCCTCTGCAAAGCTAGAGAAATGGCATGCTCTCACCACCGGAGATGAGATGAGGCACAGATAGAAGGGTCTCGGTCCCAACCGAGCAAGCGCAGCCCACAGTCCGGAAAAGGGTGGGGCCGGCTAGGGGCGGTAGCGTGTGGGCAGCTGGCGCTGCAGCAACCGCACCACTCTCCTCCCAGCACCCCCGCCCTTTGTTCAGCGGTCGTCTCCACTGCGCTGCAGCCCGGGCCGGCCGCTAGAGACTGGAAGGCGATGGCCGGAGGGTCAGTCCAGGTGCCCCGAGCTCAGCTGTGCAGTGCTCCTGGGGCTTGATCCCAGCGGGTACCCGGGATAAAAGCGGGAAAAGGGAGAACTGCAAGACCTTAAGTAGGGGAAAAGTCTTGAGGATATTATGAGAGATGAGGGAGCCCTCTGAGTGGTAACGGGGACAGTGATGCCCAGGAGTAGAAACCACACAAGTGGCACCAGAAGCCAGAGGAGGGGCATTCAAGATGTCTTGGCTAGTAAGAAGAGACTCGGCTGAGACGGGGTCCCCAGATGGTGTTACTGCTGTTGCCCAAGAGTAGAGGAAGTCCTGATTCTGTGGAAGGATGATCCGAACTGCTCGTGTGGAATGGATGGGGAGAGTGGGTAGTAGGTCCTAAGAGGCGCATCCCAGCACGCAGGGGGCTAGCAGGGTGCAAGGGGAAAGTCTGGGGCCGAGACAGGGTGGGAGGGAGAGCTCCGAAACTGAGGGGCTGAACGGAAGCTACGCTGCACCGAGGGCTGAGGGTGGTCACTCACCCAGGCAGGTAGCTCTCGATGGCTCATATAAAGTGTTTCCGCCGTGAGTCGCTCCTCGTCGTCCAGCAGCTGCCTCGCTGCTCGAAGGCTCCGTTCTTTCTCGTCGCGGACCCGGCGCCAGCCCAGGTAGAGGGCGAGGCCGAAGAGCACGAAACCCACGCTGAGTCCCGCTGCCCCGGCCAGGTACACCGGCACCAACACCAACAACCGCCGCCCGAAGGAAATCAGCACCGCCAGGGCCTCACCCGCTGCGCCTGGGCTGGCAGGTGGGCCCGCAGAACCTGGGTCCTGCTTTGTGTGAGCAGCTGGGGACTGGTCAGGAGGGTCGGAGGGAGCCGAGGGCTGGTCAGTGGGGCTGGGGTTGGAGCCCTCTCCAGGAGAGTGCTCCATGGTGCCACCTCTGGGAGGACCCGCGCGACACAGAGACCAGCTGGAGGTCGCCTAGTCTTGCCGCCAGCACCAGGGGTAAACCGTGATCCCGGGAACCTAGGAGGGGACTTCAAGCCACGCCCCCCCAGCTGAAGGTTTGGGTTGGTCCGCGCCGCATAGACCGAGGTGGAGTCAAAAGGTTGAAACCCCGCCCCTCTCCCGCGGGGATAGGAGAGGGCTTCGGATAGGCGGGACCTCCCTGATTGGAGCACAGTGCCAAGATGGGAGGTCTGGGATGGCGGGAAAAGGAGGAAAGGGGCTAATGGGCGACATCTAATTGGTTATAAAAAGGAGAAGGCGTGGCGTACCACTTAAAGAGAGGCGGGACCAAACGCTCCCCTCACGTGCGATTGGAGTGCCTGTGGTATAACGTCATAGTGAGCCGCACCGCCTATTACTTGGATTTAGACGGAGCTGAAGTTGCAAAGTTGAGGGCTTGTGGAGGGTCGGGACCTCTTCCACCCATCCAAGACGGTTTGGCAGGATTTGATTTGGGATTCCTGTATGTCCAATTGTCAGTTTTTCTTCATTTTTATACTTCGAGTACATTGCTTATCCTTTATGCCCCCCCGCCCCCACCGCTGCTCATTGAAAGGAAAGAAAATGGTCCTATTTTGAATGAAATTCTTGATGACCTACCCTATCTCTTCCCAATCCCCTATCTTTTCTGTGCCTCTTAACGACTGATGTTAGAGAAAACTGGAAATTAGAGAATTACAGACAAGAATCCAGCTTTAGGGGAAAGGAAAATAAAAAAGGTGGAGTGAATTAGGAAGTGAGGCTTTATTTTTGGAAATCTGGAATTAGGTGGTTATCTCTATCATAAAGCCTAGATTAAGACTCAGCTTCGAGTTGGTAGGTGGTGTGGTGGCTAAGGTCGCTGGACTCTCACGTGGCTGATTGTGGTTTGAGTCTTAGACTTGGTGGCTTGCTTTTTCTTTCCCTCTTGCTCTGTCCCTCTCTGGTCAAATTAAAATAAATAAGATAAAGTTAAATAAAATAAATATTTTTTAAAAAAGACTTTCCTGACCACAATTATTTCTAGGACACTAATCGGGTGATGAGAAGATTTTCTCATTTATCCGAGTAAGAAGAAAGATTTGGATTATAGTCAGCTGTAGAACTAATACAGTTCCATGTTGTAGTATATATGGACCTTATTGTGTTATTCTGACTGAGGAACCAGTGTTGACAGTTGGGGAGAAACTAGATCTGCAGCTGATATAGTTTATCTGGATTTCCAGGGCGTGGATTTCATCAGACTGTGAGGAATCAAAGCTGTTTAAAGCCTGTCCCTGCCAGCCTCCATCTTTTTTTTTCTTCTCTTTGCCATAGGGCACACGCACTTGCCGGAGAGACACAGACACAGAGAGGGAATGTGAGAAGTCACTCCCCGGGGGTAGGGGAGAAGGCCACACTGCAATCCCTTCTCCATTCTCCCCTTGGGATTTTGGGCACATATGCACATGTATTGGGCGTGACTCTCAAGTCTGGAACTGCAGTCGGCCATGCAGGAGTCCAGCACCTGAACCATCTTGCCACCTGCTGGCCCGTCCCTTAATCTTAATTTTTCTCACTTCCCTTTCTCTACTTCCCTGAGGGTTCAGTATCAAGATTCAGCTTGCAAAATTGTTAAGGAACAGTTTTTTTCTCTGTCCCTTACATCCTCCATATTTCCAGAAATGAGCAGATAGAAGACAGAAATGAGTGAACTGCTTGCCAACTGATGAAGCAGAACTACAAAGGATGGGGAACCAGCAGTTAGCGTAATGGCTATGTCGCTAGACTCCCACGTAGTCAACCGCAGTTCATGTCCCGGACCCGGTGGCTTAAAACTCACGCCGGGTGCATGTGTGTGCGTGCCCAAGATCCCAAGAGGAGAATGGAGGAGAAGGCATTGCGGTGTGACCATCCCCCTGGGGGGTGATTTCTCGCTTTCTGTCTCTATGTGTCTCTCTGTCTGGCGAGCGCACGCGCCCTACAGCAAAAATCTCCCAAAAAAAAAAAAAAAAAAAAAAAAAAAGAAAGAAAAAACAAAGCATGAAATTCCTTAAACAGAAACCTCTCTATAAACTGAAATTTGCCAGGTCCTGGAGTGTAGGGGAGGGAGTTACTGAACTTGGGAGAATGAAGTCTGTGACCTATGGAGGCTCCTCTCCAAACTTCTCCCTTCTTCATATCATCCAGATTATCAGGCCTATTTTAAGCCATTATATGGGGGAATGAAACCTCATCTTCAAGATCTTGTCCCAGCTAAGGACCAGGAGCCTTGGGCACAGCAGCTGCAATGCAGTTACCAGCAAAAGTAAACAGGGTGGGTCTCCACCCATTGACAATCCTGTTCTCTAGGTGCCACCTGGTGGTTATAAGCAGTAAATAAGCAACAGGAAGGGATGGTCATTTGTTAGAGGAAATATCTCAAAGGGTGGGGCCTAAGTGAGAACAGAGAGTACCTAGACTCCTAGACTTGCAATCTCCTCCTAGAGAAGAGAGAGGATCAGAGGTGGTGCTCTGGCTTCAGCCCACCCATGAAGATGGAAGGGGCAACAGGGCGTGAGTCTGTTTCTTCTGTATCAGAAAAGTTACTGCCAAGCAGTAGTCCCAATTGTTGGATGGCTCTGTCTTTAGAACTTTCTTATGCCAAGTCTGGAGTCAGACTGCCTGAATAGATTCCTCTTTCCTAATTGTAGAACCTGGGCAGGTTACTTTTTAAGCTTGTTTTCACTTCTGCAAAATGGGTAATAGTAGTCATTAAGTCAATGAGATATTGCATGTGAGATACTGGATGTAAAGAACTAGCACAGTGCCTTGGTTTACACTTAATAGTAGTAGTAGTCAATAAACGTTACCTATTAGTCAAGAACTCCGTTTCTTTTCTGTGAAGCAATGCAAGACTTTTCACTGTTCAGCAGCCCCTTCAAACATCTGAAAACAACTATTGGGTTTCCTCTTGACTTTCTCTTGCCAGTTACTTCCCTCCAGCTACCTCAATGGCCTTCATTCGAAATTACATTTAGAAGAACATACAAGCGTACGAGTGGTTCCACTTACGGAAAACATAGTGGAACTGCTACATCTACAATCCATTAGGACTAAATCTCTACTGCCCCTTTTCTTTTATAGAGAGAGATTTTTGCTATAGGGCATGCGTGCTTACCAGAGAGACAGAGACAGAAAGTGAGAAATCACCTCCCGGGGGGATGGCCATGCTGCAATCCCTTCTCCTCCATCTCCTCTCAGGATTTTGGGCGCACACATGCAGCTGGCATGAGTTTTAAGCCATCAGGTCTGGAACTCAGATGGTGGTTGACTACATGGGAATCCAGTGATGTAACCATTGGTCTCTCTACTACTCTTATAGAACTACTAGGAACCTAGCTGGCTCATAATATGTAAGATTTCACTTGATAGTTAGATTTAATTTTTTATAACCAACTGGAAGCCCAGAAATTCATGTGAATTTTTGCTAACATAGTTCTGCACTATTCTTCAGACAAGCTCAAGGCACTTCTATTTGGCCACACAGTCACTTTTCCTTCATTCTCCTCCCAGAATCTCGGGCATGTGCACAAACATACCAGCATGAGTTTCAAGCCACCACATTTGGGACTTGAACTGTGGTAGGTCGTGTGGGAGTTCAGTGACATAACCACTACACCATCTGCTGGCCTCTTGTTTTGTTGTTGTTTTTAGTTTGCTATAGGGTGAGTGCACTCACCAGAGTGAGATAGAGAGGGAGGGAAAGTGAGAAATCACCCCGGGGGGGGGTGGGTGGGTCACACCACATTTCATTCTCCTCTTCTCTTCTTGAGATTTTTGGGTATATATGCACGTGTGCCTGGTGTGTTTTTCAAGTCTTCAGATCCAGGACTTGAACTGTAAAGTTGGCTGTGTGGAATCAAGCTACCTTAACCTCTACACCACTTGGTGGCCCTGTTTTGTTTAGAGATTTTTGCTACAGGGTCTCTGCACTCAGTGGAGACAAGAGAGACACGGAAAGTGAGAAATCACCCCCCGTGGAGGTGGCCATGCTGTAATCCCTTCGTTTTCTTTTTTCTTTTTTTTAAGAGGTTTTTGCTATAGGGTGTGTGCGTTCGCCAGACAGAGAGACAGAGATAGAAAGTGAGAAATCACCCCCCCAGGGGGGATGGCCACACTGCAATCCCTTCTCCTCCATTCTCCTCTCGGGATCCTGGGCATGCACGCACACGTGCCCGGCGTGAGTTTTAAGCCACCGGGTCCGGGACTCGAACCGCGGTCGACTACATGGGAGTCCAGCGACATAGCCATTACGTCAACTGCTGGTCCCATCCTTTGTTTTCCTTACCAGGATTTTGAGTATGCATGCACACGTACCCAGCATGAATTTTAAGCTGCTGAATCAGGACTCGAACTGTGGTAGACTATGTGGAAGTCCAGCAACATAACCATTATGCCATCTGCTGGTCCCAGTCCTATTTGTTTTTATCTGCAATGTCTTAGCAGGTGATAGAGAACAAAGCAATTCCTGACATCTGGACACTGGCCTGACACAGCCAGGCTTCAGAGGTGTTAGGGCTGCCCTGGTGCTCAGTGTTAACTAGTGAGTTCTACTGGACAAAATTCATGAAACACCAGCATCAGACAAGGTCACTCAGTGACTGATGAAGTGAGACAAAAAAACAAGATCACTTCACAATTTTAAGCCAAAACAAGATCAGTGTGCAAATCACAAAACAGCAAACATCATCCCCTTTGCCCAGTGACTGCTCCTTCATCACCGATTGCACCTTCAGCTTCTCTCTATTCTGCCTTTCTCTAGGCAAGACTGACATTCAATTAGACAATCAGCCTGTTTTCCTTGACAACACCCAATCCAGATGAACACCCACCCATTCCCCAAACCTTCCCCAAATTACTAAAACTCAAGTCCTCTAGGTCCTTTCTCTCTTGCTAAGACACCAAAATTCTCAAAATGCTCTCCCTCTCACTGCAATGAGCATGATGCTCAACTTGTTCCAGTACAGGTATACTCCTGGTGCTTTAGCTAGAATACATTAGCACAGGACATAAAGGATGTCTACCTTAGCAGGTACTTGGAAAGAAGGAAATAAAATTAGTCAGGATTTGACTGAGTACAATTTGTGTTGGTAACTATGATCACATTTTCTTCTAAATGCTCATAAAACATCTTTCAATAATCCACAATTGTGTCAGAAAGCCAACATTAAGCTTATTAATGTGTTATTTCTAAAATCCATAAGAATATTTGCCCACTTTTAATCTTTGCCCCCTCCCCCAACTTTTTAAAATGACTAGTCTTGATCTAGCCCACCATCTCCAACCCCAGGTGTAACCTGAGTGATCAACCAGACAAAAGAGGAAGAGGTAGTAAGAGATGTGATGGTGGGAGTATAACCCAGGAACACTTTCTCTATCCCCATACCCACTGTCCCATTAGACTAGACACCTGAGTTGTTTCCCCTACATCAGCAGTAAGCTGAAGGGGAAACTGAGGACTGGCTGTTGGGGACTCTGGACTTACTGACCTTTAAGTGGATTTAAAATCTCTGGTCCTATGTGAAAATAGAGGAAAGAACAAGATAAACCCTGAGGCGTGTCCCAGTACCTCCTAAGCCTTGATGGCTTAAGGCACTGGCCACTGAAGAAGTGATGGGGTAGGAGGGATATTATTAACCATCAACAACTCAGAGAGGCAACTACCACCTGCCTTGCTGTTTCATTAAGGGAAGATGTGTCATCTACGTAATAACCCATCCCCATTTCTCAGCGCACACACCCTCCTTAGTACCTGCCCCCCTAAATGACCCTAGGAGCCCTGGTTACTAAGGCAACCTGGGAATAGCACATGCAGACAGAGACCAGAAACAGATGGACTATTTTTAAACTAGACTAGGTGGCTCCAATGCCTTCACCCACAAAGTACCTTCCCCAAAGTCCCATTTGGCCTTGTTCTGAGTCGCTACCATTCTTCATCGCATCCATCAAACTTACCCAGGCTACACAAGGGTGGGGGGGTCTTTATCCCATTTTGGCATGAGAGCTACTTACTCCTCCCATTTTCCACACAATATCTAAGCAAGTTTTCACTGCCTCAATTTGTTAAAAATAGTTGTTCTTTTATTTCTTTGGAAAATAGTGGGCCCTGCCCTACAGGTTTCCAGGCCAAGCTAGGGTAATGAATGCTCCCCTAGTCTCTGGGCTGGAGTACCATGGTCCCAGCCTTCCCAGGGGCCCAGCAGTAGTTCCTGTATTGTCCAACCCAACTGGGCCCTATCGAACTCAATTTTCTGAAGGCTATCAGGCCTTCTCTCCCAGCCACCCACTTTCCAAAATTTCCTGGCTCTCCCTCTGGGCAGGGTATTTTTTTCTTCCAAAACCAGTGCCGGAACCTGTGCTGTTCAGGAGAGAGGATACCACCAGGGATATCCCCAACTTCCTATAAGAGGACACAGCCTCTCAGTCAGTCCTTCCTCTCTGCTGGCTTCACTCCTATGCAAGCCCCCACTGTGAAGCTTGAAGGAAGATGGACAAGAAGACCCTTATAAAAGGGAGGTGAAAGCAAACACACCACCCCAACCTCTCCTCAAGACATGCTCCTCAAAAATGTACTCCTTATAGTTCTTGTCCTAGTTCTTGAGTGAGCCCTTCGGACAGGGCCTGGGAAGGCTAGGCGAGTGGATAAGGGCCCCTCAACCCCAGCCCTGTAGGTTATACCAGGGGAGTGTCCATTAACCCCATCAGTGTGGCATGGCTGTGATACGCATGCTCTGAGAAGCAATGGGGTAAGTCACCATGGGAGTGGTGGTGTGGCTCATTGTGATTCCTGCCAAGGGTTGGGCCATTGATACAGCCACAGGGGCCACAGGAGCCACAGATACGGCCACGGGAGCCATTGAGACAGGTGGGGGTGCCATTCCCTGGGCAATTGTTTGAGCCAGAGCAGCTGACAGTGGTGTGATCTCTGGGTTCAAGTGTGGGGGTGGGGGCGGTGGAGCAGCAGGAGGTGCAGCATTAGCAGGGGGAGCAGCTGGAGCTCCAGCAGGAGCTACCAGTTCTTGCTGGGACACAGGACGAGGCTGTAGAGCCTGGCTGCTGAGAGTAGTGTGAGTCTGGGCAATGCCATGGTTAAAAGTGGCAACAGTGCCCACAGTGGGAGCCAGAGTCTGCTCAGTTGCTGGTGCAGTGGAGCTCAGGGTCATGACCTTAGCCTGATTGCGGAACTGGGCATTTTGCTCCAGCAGTACCTCATTGGTGGCCAGCAGGTTGCTGACCTGCTTCTTTAGCTCTTCCACTCGCTTCCTGAGCATGGCATTCTCCTCCTCTAGCAGTCTGCACTCTACCCCTCGGGGTGGAGCCATACTATATTCAAATGATTCAAAATGAGGGCCATCAGCAGGACAGCATCCACCTCGCCGGCGCTTAGGGCCTGGCTCATGATCCTCAAAGCCCCTGTCAGGAAGGTCGTAGATATCGTAGAGATCATGACGTCGTCCCGGGGGTACTGAGCCTGTTGAGCACCCACCACCAGTGCCTCCGCCGCCCCGAGTATCAAACTCAAAATCCCGTTGCAGGTGACGAAACTTGCACTTGGCTCCTCTCTGACAGTCACCCTTAAGGAAGTCACGGCAGATAGGGACCTCTTCTTTGCCATTTGGTAAGTCAGCCGGTGAAAGGCCCAGGCCAGCTGCCACTTTCTGCCTCAGCCGAGGGGGAAGCTCTCCTGTTTTCTTATAGCCATCTTCATCCTCCTTGGAGCCGTGAATGAAACGGCAGTTTGGGCGGCTACACTCCTTGTTCTGGAAGTCATGACAGAAGATGAACTCATTTTTGCTCACCCCCAAGTTGGAAACCTCGCTCATGTCTGGGTGGCGGTATCGACAACGCTTGCCTCGCTTGCACACATTCCTCAGAAAGTCTCTACAGATGGCATCTGAGCTGGCCCCACCACTGGCTGCCCCTGTCCCACTGGCCTCCTCGCTGCCACCACCTCCAGGGCCTCCACCACTGCTCCCAGTGCCGTTGGCATAGCTGTCCCGGTCAGGCATCCTGGTCCCCCCCAAATCAGGGCTTTCTTCCTTTTCTTGCCACTCTTGGTGACCGCTAAAAAGAAAAAAACTGTGTCAAACTGGAGTCCTCTAGAAGAAACGTCTCTTTCTGACTACAGAGCAGGCAGCCCAGCAGGGCAGTGACTTTGGAAATGGAGAACCTAAGGGGTGAGAATTCTGCCTGGACCGGCTGACTCATCAGAAGTCCCGCCCAGATCTTTGTGCACCTGGTCTGGTGCACAAGAATAATTCACACTTGCTTGGTTAAAGAAGGACAAAGGGAACTGGGGTGATGCCATCTCATCTCACTAATGATGAGAGGCTAAGGAAGGGACAAAGAGGTAACCTTAAAAGTTTTGTTACTGGGACCAGCAGTTGGTGTAATGGCTATGTCGCTGGACTCCCATGTGGTCGACTACAGTTCAAGTTCCGGACCTGGTGGCTTAAACTCACACTGGGCGCGTGTGTGTGCGTGCCCAAGATCCTGAGAGGAGAATGGATGAGAAGGGATTGCGGCGTGGCCATCCCCCCGGGGGGTGATTTCTTGCTTTCTGTCTCTCTGTTTCTCTCCGTCTCTCTGGTGAGCACACACGCCCAGTAACAAAAACCTCTCTCTCTCTCTCAAAAAAAAAAAACTTTTGTTATTATCCTGGAAATAATGCCCAAGATGGGCTACTTAGTTACTACGGCTGTAAGGATACACCAGCTATAGAGCTATACCATTAACAAAACTTCCCTCAGCCCCTCTTCCATGGGATCTCAGGTAAGGGCTCTGTTAGTATCGGATCTCTACAATCCAAGAAATTTGAGCAAAAAGACTGGTGTCACAAGCTTGAGAACAATCCCTAAATCAGCCATTTTTTTTAGTATTCTCTCCCAGACTTTCACTTCTCTCAACCCCACGGAGCTTAGTGGCCTCCACTTCTCTCGATCCCAGAGTGATTAGTAGTCTTGATTCAGGGGAAGAGTTCTAAGTTGGAATCTCCACCTCTAGATCCCTAGAAGAAAGCCATTTGTGGCAAGGTCAAGGTGGGAAGGAGTTAATTTAACAGAACAAGCAACCTTTCTTTCCTTGTTCCCCACACCAGCTTACTCCCCACCAAGATCCCACTGACATCAAACCACACTATTCCTCACCCTATAAAATCTTTTTTATTTATAGACTCCATAAAAGCTTTTTAAGTCTCCTATTTCCCAAGAGAGCTCTGGAATGTCAGTCTACTGCCCTGGTTCTAGCCCTCCCCTCTCCACCCCCAATAAGACTAGGAGTCCCAGCTACCACGTGTCTGACCTCCTAAGCCTTTTCTAGGCAATGTTCAGGCTCCCCCTGCTGCTCAAGGAGAAAAACTTCAATATTTCCCCTGAGCCTAAGGGAACCTTTCCTGATTTCTTTGGTCTTGACCTATCCCCCCTACCTTCACTTTGCCTTCAAGTTTCCTCCCTAAAATGACATCAAAGGACAAAGCTACTTAAGAATCTGTAGAAGGGTGGGTCCTTTTTCTCCAAAGGGAGATAGCCCCAAAATAGAAACAGCTAAAGAAAGTTTAAGAGTAGATAACAAACTTTAAAAGGGAAATGACCAGATGAAGAACAAATGTCACCTACTCAAGCTTGACCCAAACTGCAAGACCCACCAGAAGCAGAAAATTAGATGATATTCCTTCCCACCCAATTGTTCCAGAATTGATACCTGAGGTAGCTCAGGTGAAGTCCGGGGCTCCTGTGGGTCTCCACCTCCACATCACTGCTGGGTTCTAAACGGGGGAAAAAGAGAGAGACTTCGGTGGGAAAAGGAGTAAAAGTAGAGGGTTATGGCGTGGTTGTTACAGAATGAAGTCTGACAAAACAGCAGGAGTTCTGGGAACTTCAAGATTTCTTTAGGGGTCAAACTGAACTTCTCCACTTGTCCAAGTCAGTCACCAGTAAGAAAAGTAAGGGAAAGAATTAATTAGGAGGGACTGGGACGATGGGTTGGAAAACCAGCCCTAACTGAACAAAGGCTGAGGGCCATTCTGCCTCAAGATGAAGGAAGATGTGAGGCTCAGAGCTCGGCCTACGGTTGGTGTTAGGAACGCCGAATGGAGAGCGGTACAAGGGCAGCAACTGACAGTGCAGTGGGACAGCAGATAAAACTTGGGGACGGTGATTATCACGCTTCCCAACACCCGAGTTTACGAAAAAGTCCTAGGAGTTTCCCCCGCGGCAGGTCTTCTAGCTTGCTAAGTTCCGTGCAGCGCTGCCGGCGCTCAGCCGTAGACCAGATGAACAGAACACTAAGGGCGCTCCAAGTGAAGCGGGGCGGGGGGAGCTCCAGGTGACATCAAGCTGAGGGGATGGGCAGGGCTGTGACGTCACGGAGCTGGCGTTTGGTCGCGAAGCTGGGTCAGTCAGAAAAGGGGCTCGGCCCCGGCGTGTGAGGGATAGCCAGCTCGGTTTTGGGGGGGCCTGTGTAGCCCGGCCGAAACCGGCCGCTGGGCCGGCCCCGACTCCTCCCCTCCGGGCGCGGCCTCCACCTAAGTCTCCCGCCTCCCTCACCTGCCGCCGCCGCCGTAGTTGCTGCTGCCGCCTGCCGGTCCTCTAGCTTCGACAAAGAGCCGCCCACCCCACCTCTCTTCCGCTTCCTGCGGAAGAAACGACGCTCTAGCCACCAGACCCGGAACCATACTCTATGGTGCACGAGGCACTAGTGCGACAAGCTGCAGGAAGTTCCCAGCAAGCTTTGCGTATCACCATGGCAACCTCCCCGAAAGCACCGCAAGGAACCTAGAAAATGCAATGCGGCAATATAGGTCTCAAATGTGTAGGGGCGGGGTCAGCACCTGCCATGGAACTTGCCCATGCGCCTTGAAACGTTCCCCATGTAACTTCCCAGCCTCAACCACATAACGACCACCCTGAGCTGTTGCTTATGTAGTTTGACGTCCTCCACGGCACAGGCAGTGACGGCGCAAACTGCACTGAGAGAATCCCCACCCAATGGCACCCTAAAAAAAACACTTGACAAGACGATCTGATTCTTCAGCTATGACAGAAAAGATGATTTATTGTACACGTATTACACTCGGCCACAAGTACAGCATTAGTCCCAGAATGTCACAGGTCCAGGGAAAAGGACCACAGGGGCTGTTTTGTTAGGAGCAACGTGGTCTCTCAGAGGTCTTTGCGATCCGCTGGCCATGGATGTTCTAGATCCAGAGGCAAGAGTCGACAGTATGGCGTAGTCCAACTAGTACCAGCGCCCCGAGCCTCCGACATTCCGTTTCCGCTGCGGTGGCCTCCATAGGTGCACAAGCTGTTTACTTGGACCTCTGCCTCATCTTTCTTCTTTTACGCTTCAGCCTGAAACAGACATAGGACTAAAACCTTCTGCCCAACTATTTGTTTTTCCCTCCCGTCTTAAATCAAACATGCATAGAATACACACGGCGGTAAAACTAGCATTATGGTTTTATTGTTCTGTATTTAATCCTTATCTCTGACAAGGCAGAGTGCTCTTAATGTTCTTTTCTTTAAAAAAACTTAACCAAAATCCACGCTCAATTTTGCCGAAGACACACTCCACTTCCCTCCTCCTGGGCGGCAAGTCTCAACATACCTGCGCATTCGCTTCTTCCTCCACTAGCGATCGATCATAAGAGACAAGGATAAAGAGATCAGTTTTATTAAGAGGCTTAGGTAGGGTTATGTAGGGCACTATTTCGATTCTAATAGGTTCTTAAATCGAGGGTTTGGTTGCAGCAATCTCATCTCAATAACCTGGACCCACTTCCCCGACGTAAACCCCTAATTCCGCATGCTTTTTCTCCCCACAGCACGTAAATGACTCCTCCTTCTGCCTTTCCTCCAACAATCCTCCTCTACAAGTTTGGGAACCCTGGTGGGGTTCCCTTGCCTGGGTCTCCCCCCTTCTCAACTCCTAACTTCCCAAGTTCACTGCTAGGGACCGCTCACCTTGGCTCTCATGGCGCGGAGGTGTCTATGGAGAAAGAGAAAAAGGCCACAGTTAGTTTACTGCGCTGATGGTTAAACGCAGAGGTCAGATGTCAATGGATTGAATGCGGACAGCGAACACAGCCTGCAAAAACACTCACCCGAGAAAATGGCGCTAAGGCCAAGAGAGAACCTGAGTTCCGCCTATAGGTATTTAAGGGCGCTCTCGGTGTCGTCACTTCCTTTATCCCGCCCTTTCCCCAGGGGCGGGGCTGCCCAATGAGAGTTGACCATGGTTTTCGGCCAGCTAGTACCAGGTGAGCGATTGTCTTAGACGTTCTCTTAGAAAACAGTGTTTTGAGTCGAAGATACTAATTTTTTATGATGAAGACGCTATTTCAGGGTGAGCGCCACTTTCCGACTGAAGGTACAGAGAGAGTAGTGACGTCCGCCTTCCCTCTCAGTGCTTCTTGGGAGTTGCAGTTTGTTGGCGAAGTCCTCCATTTTACTATGGGCTCAGACTACAGAAATTACTAATTTATTTTGCTGATTTGCCTTTTTTCTTAAAAAAAAAGTTTTTTAGCTTGTTGCCATAGAGCTCGTGCAGTCACCAGAGAGAAACAGAGAGAAAGTAAAAATCACCCCCAGGGAGACACAATTCCTTCTCCATTCTTCTGTTGGGACTGTGGGCGCGCGCACACGCGCCGGACGCCGGTAATTTGTCTTATTTTCTAAGCTTGACTGGTGAGAGAGATTCGATTTTAGAACTTCCAAAAGTCCTAAGGTTCCAGAGCATGGAAGGATGTAAAGTGGGAGGCCAGGAAAGTTGCCATACCAAATAGAACCCTGTCACATTAACTTTTTCCTTAAGCTCTCAGAATAAAATAGTGATGGTCTTTCCCCAGAATACCTAAGGCAGAATGTCATTAGAGATTCTTGGCAACAACACACCATTCTTAAGAGAATTATTTCATTTTATTTATCATCATTACTATTATTTTTAAAATTTGATACACTCACTAGAGAGCAAGACAGAGAGGGAAAGTGGGAAAGCATGCCTCCAGATCTGGGACTCGAACCAGGCTCCACCATGTGGGAGTCCAGTGCCCCAAAGTCTATGCCACCTGCTGGCCCCAACAACATATTTATACGGAAAATATTTACCTGATAATCTAACTAGTGGTGACTATCAAACCAGTGGAGAGGGGGTGGATTAGCTGTATTTTTTCTAGGGAAAGTATGACATTTGGTGTTTAAAGCATTTCCTAGTCTCAATATGGCTAGGAGAGGGTTCCAGCAGATGCATCACTGGACTTCCATGTGGTTGACCACAGGTAGATGCCAAACATCCCTCCACACAATCCCGGCTTAAAACTCACGCCAGGCACCTGTGTGTGTGTGCCCATAAACCCGAGGAGAGTGGAGAAGATTGTGGCTTGGCCATCCCCCCCCCTGTGGGTGATTTCTTCCTTTCTGTCTCTCCAGTGAGTGCATGTGCCCTATAGCAAAAAAACCCTCTCTAGGGATCAGCAGGTGGCATAATGGTTATGTCGCTGGACTCTCATGTGGTCAAGTCCTGGATCCTGCAGCTAAAGACTCATGCTGGGTACATGTGCTTGCATGGCCAAAATTCTGAGAGAACAAAGAAGGGATTGGGGTGTGGCCATCCCCTGGAGGGGGGGGGGGGGTGATTTCTTATTTTTTCTCTTTTTTTTGGAGAGGTTTTTGCTATAGGGCGCGTGCGCTCACCAGGAAGACAGAGAGACAGAGACAGAAAGCAAGAAATCACCTCCCAGGGAGGATGGCCACGCCACAATCCCTTCTCTTCTCTCAGGATCTTGGGCACACATGCACATGCACCCAGCGTGAGTTTAAGCCACTGGGTCTGGGACTCTAACTGCAGTCGACTACATGCGAGTCCAGCGACACAGCCATTATGCCAACTGCTGGTCCATAACAATTCACTTTATAACTCAAAAAAACAAGGTATTGAGCCAGCCAGT
This sequence comes from Tupaia tana, assembly GCA_026018925.1. NCBI lineage: Eukaryota > Metazoa > Chordata > Mammalia > Scandentia > Tupaiidae > Tupaia > Tupaia tana. The sequence goes on along the minus strand of JAKSZU010000006.1, from coordinate 161,742,895 downwards.
GGTATACTGGTTAAGGCGGTTAGAGTCCCAGATACACGAGGCTTGCAAAGCATGCTCCCATGCATAGCCAAAATTCCTGAAAATGGAGAAGGGATTGTGGTGTGGTCATTTCCCTGAAAGGTGGGGTGCTTTCTCATGATCCCTGTCTCTTGTGAGCATCAAATAGCAAAAATTTTTAAAAAGCGAAACAACAAAAAACAAGGCTTTTATGGGGCCAGCAAGTGGCATAGTGGTTGAGGCACTGGACTCCTATGTGACCATCCAGCGAGAGTTTAAGCCACCGGGTCTGGGACTCAAACCGTGGTTGACTACATGGGAGTCCAGCAATGTAGCCACTATACCAACTGCTGGTCCCAAAGTAATTTTTTTTTTTTAAAGAAAGAAATCACGTTGGACATCTGTATGTGCATGCCCAAGGCATCAGGGGAATGGAGAAGAGATTGTGGTGTTTCCATCCCCCCTGGAGAGTGATTTCTCACTTTCCCTCTGTCTTCTTCCTATGGCCAGTGCACAGTCTTCTTCCTATGGCTAGTGCACATGCCCTATGGCAAAAACCTTTAAAAAGGTTTTTTTAGGGGTGGCAGGAAGCATGGAAGTTAAGGGTGCTGGACTCACGTGCCAACTGTGATTAGAGGCCTAGATCTGGTGGCTTGCTTTCTTGCTTTCCCTCTTTCTCTCTCACTCACTCTGTCCCTCTCTGGTCAAATTAAAATAAGTAAATAAGTAATAAATAAAGCTAAATATAATAATCTTTTAAAGTTTTTTTTTAATTTTAGGATTATTTTAAGTTTATTTTGCCACAGGGCATGTAAACTCACTAGAGAGATAGAGACAGAAATATTGAGAGGGAAAGTGAAAAACCACTCCCCGGAGGGTGGGGATGGCCATGCTGCAATCCCTTTTCTTCCATTCTCCTCCCAGGATCTTGGGCACGCTTGCACACGTGCCCAGCATGAGTTTCAGGTCACTGCCACTGGGTCCAGAACTTGAAACCACAATCAACCATGTGTGAGAATCCAGTGACGTACCGCTATGCTATCTGCTGGCTCCAAATTTTAGTATCTTTATCCTACATGTCTAGGTAGTTCTAGAATTGTCACCATCAGAATATGACTACTTTTTTAAGGTTTTTGTCATATGGTGCTTGTGCTCACTGGGAGGCAGGAGAAAGAGAGTGAGAAGTGAGAAATTACGTCCCAGAGGGGATGGTCATGCTGCAATCTCCTCCACTCTCCTCCTGGAATTCTGGGTGTGTATGAACTCATGCCCAATGTGATTTCTAAGCCTCCAGGTCCAGGATTTTTTTTTTTTTTTTTTGAGAGGTTTTCACTATAGGGCGCGTGCGCTCGCCAGACAGAGAGGTTTTCACTATAGGGCGCGTGCGCTCGCCCGACAGACAGAGACATAGAGACAGAAAGCGAGAAATCATCCCCCAGGGGGGATGGTCACGTCGCAATCCCTTCTCCTCCATTCTTCTCTCGGGATCTTGGGCACGTACGCACACGCGCCCGGTGTGAGTTTTAAGCCACCGGGTCCGGGACGCGAACCGCCGTTGACTACGTGGGAGTCCAGCAACATAGCCATTACGCTAACTGCTGGTTCCCCAGGTCCAGGATTTGAACCGTGGTCACCCATGTGGGAGTCCAGCACTTTAACAGCTACGTCACCTGCTGGCCCTGAATATGACGTTTTTATTTATTTATTTTTAGAGAGATTGCTGCTATAGGACGAATGCTCTTGCCAGACAGGAAGATCATCCCCTGGGGGGATGGCTACACCACAGTACCTCTATTCTTTTCTAAGAATCTTGGACATGCACACGCATACACCTGGCAATGTGGGTTTCATGCCTCTGGGTCCAGAACTCAAACCCCAGTCAGCCATGTGGGCGTCCAGCGATGTAACCATTATTCCATCTGCTGGTCCCAGAATATGACATTTTCTAAAAAAAGGGGAAACTCTTAGATTTTTTAAAGTTATTTTATTGTTTTTTTAAAAAGTTTGCTAGATGGTAAATGCATTCGCCAGAGGGACAGAGTGAAAGTGTGAGAGAGCAAACTATCAGGTCTAGGGCTCAAACTAGTCAGCCATGTGGGAGTCCAGTGCCTTAACCACATCACCTGCTGGCTCCATAGATTAAAGATTTAGAAAAAAAAAAATTAGACTAATTTTTTAAAATATATGTATTGGGACCGGCAGTTAGCATAATGGCTATGTTGCTGAACTCCCATGTAGTTGACTGAGGTTCGAATCCCGGACCCAGTGGCTTAAACTCACACTGGGTGCGTGTGCATGTGTGCCCAAGATCTGAGAGGAGAATGGAGAAGGGATTGCGGCGTGGCCACCCCCCTTGGGGAGTGATTTCTTGCTTTCTGTCTCTCTGTTTCTTTCTGGCAAAGCGCACACGCCCTATAGCAAAAAAAACCAAAAAAACAAAAAAAAAAAACCTCTCCAACAACAATATATATACACATAATTCCATTTGTTATTACTTGTTAATTTGACAAGAGAAAGGGAAAGTGAGAAACCAAGCTGCCAGGTCCAGGACTCGAACTGTGGTCAACCATGTGGCAATCCAGTGCATTTAACCACCATGCCACCTACTGGCTCCTTTAGATATTATTTATTTTTAAAGAATTTCTATTTATGGGCCAGCAGATGGTGTGGCGGTTAAGGGCACTGGACTCTCACATGGCTGACTATGATTCGAATCCCGATCTTGGCGGCTTGCTTGAGAGAGGAAGTGAGGAAGCAAGCCACCATGTCTGGGACTTGAACCAGTCAGCCATATGGGTCTAGCACCCTTAACTGCCACGTCACCTGCTGGCCCCTAGATACTATTTTTTAAAGCAATTTTGGGACTGGCGGGTGATGCGGTCGTTAAGGGTACGTCAAGTCCTAGACCTGGTGACTTCCTTTCTCACTTTCCCTCTCTCTTTCTGACCCTTTCTGGTCAAATTAAAGTTAAGTAATTCTTTAAAAATAAAGTTTTTATAGTCATACATAGCAAAATTGAGGAACTTGGCATTTCCCACATATGCCCTGCCCACACACATATATCCTCCCATTACCGACATTTCCCACCAGGGTAGTACATTTACAACAGGTGAGTGATGAGCCTATATTGACACACAATTATCATCCAAAGACCATAGTTTTATTATACAATAGGGCTCACTCTTAGTGGTATACATTCTATGGGCTTGGAGAAATGTATAAGGAAGGACAGAGGAACAGAAAGAGCAAAGGGGGACCAGGTGGCAAGGTGATTAAGGAACTCTATTCCCACTGGCCGACTGTGGTTTGAAAATTACACCGGGAGAGGCCAGCAGGTGGCGTAGTGGTTGAGGGCACTGACTCCCACATGGCTGTGGTTTGAATCCCAGACCTGGTGGCTTGCTTTTGCATTCTCTCTGGTCAAATTAAAATAATGGATAAAGTTAAATAAAATAATTCTTGGGACCAGCAGTTGGCATAATGGCTGTTGTTGGACTCCTATGTAGTTGACTGCAGTTCGAGTCATGGACCTAGTGGCTAAAACTCACACTGGACACATAGGCGTGCATGCCCAAGATCCTGAGAATGGAGAAGAGACTGTGGTGTGGCCATCCCCTCCCCGGGGCATGATTTCTTCCTTTCTGTCTCTCTGGTGAGCACATGCACCCTATAGCAAAAAAACTCTCCAAAAATAGTAATAACAATTATTGGAAAATAAAAAATTATACTGGACGCATGTGCATCTAAAATCCCAAATGGGCAATGGAGCAAGGATTGTGGTGGTCATCCCCACGTGAGGGGCAATCTCTCACTTTCCCCATCTTTCTACAGCTAGGGCATGCACTCTATGGAAAAAAAAAAATTTAGGACAGTGAAGTTCTGTATATAGTGTATTTGTCCTATCTTATTCACTAATAATTACTTCCAGGTTAGCAGTGCCTCACATATAACATATTCAAACCTAATCAACAAATTAGATCCCTCTCTCCCCCAGCACTGAAATTTCAGTCTGGCCCTGAAAACTAGCACAACACCTAAAACATTCCTTCTGGCATCCTGAATCAAGATAAATATTTCTAGCATTTTTTGTAATAGTGTCCCAGTCCTAAAAAAGTCAGTAATGAAGTTTCTATTTATAAAATCTAATCATGGAGTGGTTAAGGGAGCTTGATCTCACAACACTGCCCATGTGACTTGAATCCTAGTCTTATGAATAACATGCTAAGTCCGTGTGTGTGTGTGTGTGTGTGTACCTAAAATTCTGACAAAATGGAGAAGGGAACACAGTATCACCACACTCCACAGTGTGGTGCTTTCTCCCTTTTTCCTTCTCTCTCTCTCTGGCAAGCACATGCACCATCTGGCAAATTGAAAAAAATAACCAAATCACTATATTTCCATAATTTATTTTAAAATTCAGGACTTATGAATTCACCAACCAAAGAACTATTTTTTAGGATTTAATTAATTTATTTTTAATTTGACCAGAGAGAGAAAGGTAAAGTGAGAAAGCAATCCACAAAGCTGTCAGGTCCAGGACTCAAAACATGATTGGCCATATAGGATTCCAGTGCCTTAACCACCATGCCACCTGCTGGCACCAAAATTCTGTTTTAAGAAGGAAGAGTATGGCATTCTAGAAAAAGTTCTAATCGATCATTATTTTTTTCTCAATTGACACTTTCCTTATCTCCATGAAGTAAGAGCACCAACGACAATCATTATGAGCAAATCCAAATTTATTGTCATGTTATTTTCAATGTGTTTAAAAACCTCATAAGTTAGTGGGAGCCCTAGTTCCCTGGGACAGCATACCAGAGGTACTGAAATTTGACCTTTCTCTACAAATCCCCAGCACTTCATCCAATCCAAGTCCACAGCTCTAGAAAGGCAGGCGTTCTCTCTTCAGTCTACTCCTCTGGTTCCCGATTTTTCTTTCAAAGGAAGGAGGTCAAAATATTTCAAACAGGGAACAAAACCACAGTTGAGCTTCCAGCTCAGGTTTTTGGAGTAAGAAGACCCCAAGGACTCCAAAGAAAAGGACAAGGTTGAGATGGATTACTTCTTTACAGTTTTGTGAACATGGGGAAAACAAACAAACAAACAAACAAAAATACGACCCTGCAGAACAAAAATGACTAAGGTTTACAAATGAAGATCCATTTGACAGATGAGAATCTCTTCATAAATGGAGGCTCCAGCTCCTAAAAATGGGAGGGGCCTGACTAGATATCCTGGATCAGATGAAGAAATCTGCCACATGTGAATAAAAACAATCTGAAGAACAGCTCCTCTTAATTTTGAGGCCAGATAAAATACTTGGGGACAGTGGGAAAGAGGAAAAAGCCCCAAACAGATGGGAAAATGCTGACATCAGAGTGGTATAAAAAATTCAGCTGAGTTTTTAGTGGCCGTGGCTAATTTAGCCTTCTCCCTGTTGTTTTAGGGCCACAAACCTTGACAAAGCAGAGTAGTAGAAAAGGCTAGAAAGAGGGGCTTGAAGGCGATGGATTTTGACTCCTGATTTTATTATTCAATCTTTTTCTATTTAAAGTAGTCTTCGGTGGCTGGGAAGCCTGGCCTCCCAAGACCAGAGTCAGTTGGAGCTGGTTGTTGTTGGAAAGGGGTGGGTTGGGGACTGGGTTTGGGGCAGGGAGACCCCACTCTGCTGGTGGTCCTGGGTGGAGAAGGCGAACTGCACTTCACAGAGCCTGGGGTGTGGTGGGAAGGGGATGAGGCAGGAGCAGCAAACTGGGGAGATGGGACCCACCTCAGTCCCCAGCTTCATTCTCTTCTAATGTTTCTCCACTGGTAGCATTCTCTGCAGTCTTAGAGGCCTACAATTGAAGAGAGGAGGAAGAAGACTTGTCAGTATTTAACTGCTTGGAGGTAGTATCTTGGGAGCCAAAGACAAAAACAGTTTAATCTCCTGCGTCAGGGCTGAGACAGGGTAACATAAAGAAAGCTGTACTACAGGCCAGCAGGTAACATAGTGGTTGAAACAGCTGATTCCCACAGGGCCAAATGTGTGGTTTGAGTCCCAGACCTGGTGACTTGAAAAACAAGACAAGTCCATGTGTGCCCAAATTTGAGGGGAGAATGGAGGACAAGGGATTGTGGTGTGACTATCCATCCTGAGGGGTGCATTATTTCTCTCTCTGGTGAGCACATGAGCCCTATAGCAAATTAAAAAAAAAAAAAAAAAAAAAGGAAACTTCTACTCTCTACTCCATTATGACCCAGGAAGGTAAAATGAAAAGGGATCATCAGTTCACTTTGCCAGAGAGGAATGATCATTAACAAACCTTCTTTTTTTTCTTTTTTTGGGTTTTTCGACTTGCAGAACTCTGGAGAAGGGCCTGGAAACAGAAAAAAGAAAAAGGAAAAAGAGACAACAAATTTTGAGGAATGAAAAAAAAACCACAAACATTGTTATTCTCAGTACTATAGCTCTTTCAGGACTGCTGCCATTGAACCTTTAGTCCTATGACAGGTGCCACACAATCACCACTTTCCATTCCACACTAACCTTTAGCTCTGCATCCTGAACTTCCATCTCAGACTTATAGAGGTCAGGCTCAAAGGGACCACTGGTTATCCGCATGGGGCCATTGGGCATAAGCAGAACTGTAAATTTGAACTGGGCCACAAATTCACCTATGGGAAAAATGAAGATGTGTTTTGAGAAAATATTTCTTTGTCATATTTATGTCTTTTAAGTTGTATGGGCAAAGGTAGCATATAATTATAAATTCCAAAGTCAATCTGTTTCTGAGAACTCACCCTCCTTCTCATAGAGAACATTAAATGGTTGTAGCAGTTCATGTTTGGCGCACTCCACCACACCCATCCGAGCCTTCTTCTCATCTTCAAATGCTCTGGGTAGGGGAAGATGGAATTCAGAGGTATCCTTAACTCTCCATCAAGTCTTACATTTTGCTCATGTTTCTAAATAGCTCCCTACCCTCAGGCAGAAGTCATGCTTATGACTACTTTTTAAAATTACTTTCAAAAAGATGAGAAATGACGTGCATGTATGTACTAGCTACAAGTCTAGGCAGGAGGAAAGAGGGAGGGAAGGGTGAGAGAGGGACAAGTGTTCCTGGGCGTATAGTCTATGAGTCAAAACTGGTTCCAAGTCCTGTCCTTGTTAAGTGTAGTACCTTAAAGTAAATGGCATGGCATCAAAACGCCTTTCCACCTCACTGAAGAAGGCACGTGAAGTTTTCATTTTCAGGCCATATTGTTTAGAGGGATCTCGTTTGTAAATGGTGGTTCTCTGCCCTGCATCCTTAGCCTAAAAGGATAAGTCAGGTCACATTTGGTCGGGTGAAGATATCCTCGGTCTCTCATCTTGGCTAACTTTGTACTCTTCTCACCTTCCCCTCTCCTGAGCTGACGAGAACATCCACAGCATATACTTCATGTACCTCAAATTCAGCTTTTTCATGGTCCTTCCTAAAAGGAATAGAAAAAAAAGAAACCATTAAGAACAATAAGTAGTTTCTGGGAGCTTGGAGTAGAAGGTGGACAAGATTAAGTTGGAAGAATAGAAATAAAGTTGATAACTAGTCTGGTATAGTGGGAGATGAAGAATGGGACTGGAACTTACTTCTGCTGGTCTGTGGGATTCTGAATAATGGTTTTCTCTCCATCAATGACATGCTGCTTCAATTGGTGTGACAGCATACCTACAAACAGGACAAGGCCTATGGTACCAGCTATCTAGAATCCCCAAAATCTTCCATTCCACCGACCTAAGTATAAGGAGTTTGACGGGGTCAATAATGAGAAAAGTGCCTGGCTCTAGACTGAGCTAGAGCCAGAATGAATCCTCAGGGAATAAAAAGCTTGATTTTGTTAACCCACACACTCTTAGTCTAAGGTCTCACCTTCTATGGGCGTGCAATTAAATGAGTGGGCCACTTTGTTCCAGGCTTCTGTCACTTGTGTGTTCTATAAATACAAGATCAAATAAAAGGTGAGATATCATGGGCCTAGTAAGTTCTCTACATAAGAGAAAGACACATAATGAACTTAAAGAATTCTAATATCCTCTCCACTTAATGCCAACTATTCTCATTCAATGGTTTTCATTTCAGTCTTATCATCCCCACAAACTAAAATAATCGTATATACTATTGTTTTACAAAGCACTTTCAAAAAGATGGTCTGATTACACAATACTTGAAGGAGAACAGGGAAGATCTACAGCCGATTCTATAGAAGATGAAAATATGGATGCTCAGAAAGGTAAAATGATTTGCCCGAAGTTGAACATGTATTAAGCGAAAGAACCTGGTCATAAACCCCACGTTTTCTGATGTTAAATCTAGTGTTTATTCCTTTATACCTGGCATTCTACCTATTGACTGGATCCAAATTATAATTCTTAGACCAAAAAAAGTAAATAACTATTCATAGCTAATATTGAATGTGCTGGGTATTGTGATAAGCGTTCTACATGGATTATCTGAATTGTAATAACAACTCTGTGAAAATAAGACACAATTTTATTTTTCCCATTTTAGACATGAGGCAATTGGAGTGTGAGATTATTATTTTTTTTAAGAACTATTTTATTTAACTTTATTTACTTATTTTTAAAAATTTGACCATATGGGAGCCAGCAGGTGGTGTGGTGGATAAGAGTGCTGGATTCCCACATGGCCAACCATGGTTCAAGTCCTGGACCTGGTGGCTTCCTTTCTCACTTTCCCTTCTCTCTCTTTCTCTCATCAAATAAAGAAAAAGAAAAAAAATAACAATAACAAATGGAAATAAATAAAGAGATAATTCTTAAAAAAAAAAAAAAAAAAAAAAAAAAAAAAAAATTGACCACAGGGACAGAGCAAGAACAAGAGAGGAAAAGTGAGAAAGCAAGCCACCAGGTCCAGGACTCAAACTATAGTAAGCCATGTGGGAGCCCAGCCACCAAACCACCTGCTAGCTCCATCTGAGATTATTATATTTTCTTAAAGAATTATTTATTTATTTAATTCCATTTGTTATTATTTTTAATTAGACCAGAGAGAGACAGACAGAGAGAAAAGGAAAGGGAGAAAGAAATCTGCTAGATCCGGGACTCAAACCGCAGTCGGCCATGTGGGAATCCAGTGCCTTTAGCCACCATGGCACCTGCCGGCTCCCATGTGAGATTATTTTTAAACGGTAAGGTGTGATAATATAGTATGGATCTAGCCTGATTTCATAGCTATAATAGCCATTATCATCCCTACCTTCCTGTGAACATACAAATTCATTCATACAAATAAAAATAAATGTGTAAAATAATAACAACTAATTGAAGTATTTACTATGCCAGGCACTGTTCAAAGAGCTTATATCAACTATGTCAGGTTAGTTGTCATTTTAGTATAAAGAAACTAAGACAGATTCTTCAGTGGGCTCTAGAAAATGGGGGTTAGGAAGGCTGACTCCCTGAATGGTTGAAAATCTGTGCCTACTCAGACTCCCTAAAAACTTTAACTACTACTACTACTACTACTATTTTCTGTTATATGTATTATATAACTTAAGAATAAAACAAGCTAAATAAAGAGGGCCAACTGGTGGTGTGTGAAGGTGGCTGGATTCCACACGGCTAACTGTGTAGTTTGAATTCTAGACCCACCAGCTTGAAAAACAAGCTAGGCATATGTGCATATATGCTCAAAATCCTGAGAGGAGAATGGATTGTTGTGTGACCATCCCCCTGGAGATGCTTTTTCTCTCCTTTTTGTCTCTCTGATGTGTACATGTACCTCATAACAATTTTAATATTTATTTTTACTTAATACTATTTTTTAATTTGACCGGGGGTGAAGGGGAGTGAGCAAGCAAGACATCAGATCCAGAACTCAAACCGGTCAGTCATGTAGGATTCCAGCGCCTTAACCACCATGCCACCTGCCAGCCCCCTATAGCAAATATTTTAAATAAAAAATAGGGGCAGCAGATAGCATGATGGTTAAGGCATTGGACTCCCACATGGCTGACCATGGTTTAAGTCCTGAACACAGCAGCTGGCTTTCTCACTATTCAGTCCCCTGATTTAAAATAATAATAATAAAGTTAAAATAATCCTCAAAAGAAAAGAGAATCATGCCAGGCTTTTGTACATGCATGCCCAAAATCATGAATTGTGGTGTGGCCACCCCTCTGGGTGTGTTTTTTCTCTCTGCCTCTCTGTTGTGGGAACATACCCTATAGCAAATTTTTAAAAACAATAAAAAAATAGGGGCCAGCAAGTGATGTTGTGGTTAAGGCACTAGATTCCTACGTGGCTGACTGTGGTTCAAGTTCCTGATCTAATGGCTTAAAAACCAGGAATGTGTGTGTATGTGCCCAAAATCCTGAGAGAACAGATGAGAAGGGATTATGGCGTGGCTATCCCCCAAGAGGTGATTTCTCACTTTCCTTTCTCTGTCCATCTCTCTTTTGCCCTATGGTAAAAACCTACAAAAAAAGAAAAACAAAATAACACAAAATAAGAAAGCTAAAGAAAACATTACTACAGGAGCCAGCAGGTGGCATGGTGGTTGGGGGCGTTGGACTCCCAAATGGCCAACCACGGTTTGAGTCCTGGACTTGGTGGCTTGCTTTCTCAATTTCTCTCTCTCTCTCTCTCTCTCTCTCTCTCTCTCTGTCTCTCACACTGTCCCTCTCTGGGCAAATTACAATAAATGAATGAATAAATAAATAAAGTTAAATAATTCTTTAAAAAAAAAAAAAGATTACTACAAAACCCATAAGACAAAATACATTTATGGTACTGCATTACATATGGTACTGTATTACATTTTTCCAATCTACTTATTGGAAAAAAAAAGTATAGGAGAACTTGCCATTCAAACCTAAGTTTTTTATTTTTTATTTTTTTTTCCTATAGGGCATGTGTGCTCGCCAGACAGACAGAGAGAGAGACAGAAAGCAGGAAATCACCCCCCAGAGGGGATGGCCACGCCGCAATCCCTTCCGCGCCCAGCATGAGTTTAAGCCACCAGGTCCGGGACGCGAACCACGGTCGACTACGTGGGAGTCCAGCAACATAGCCATTACGCCAACTGCTGGTCCCAAACCTAAGTTGTTCAAGGATCAACTGTAATACAATTAAGTAATAATGGGGATGTAGTACAAACTGATTAATAGTGTGAGGAACAAGAACACAGAAAAGGAGGGAAAAAAGGACAATACTCTAAGTATGGAAAGAGTTTGTAGAAATTTGAGTGTTAGAGATGAAATGTCTCCACTGAGAATCTAACAATCTAACAGGCTTAATGCTCTAAGTTCATGAAAACTTTATGATACCTAGGCTTACCAATAGTCTTGCAAAGTACAGAACTAACTTTTGGCTTCTTTTTGATACCAATTTATTGGGACTATAATCTCTCCCCTGTTCTTATTATGATTTTCGTTCTGTCAACTTTAAAACTGAGTTTTTGTGGGAACCAGCAGATGGCATTATGGTCACATCGCTGGACTCCAATGTATTTGACTGGGGTTCAACTCCCTGACCCGGTAACTTAAAACTCAGGCCCGGCAGGAGGAGAATCTTGAGGCGTGACCAACTCCCGCCCCAGGGTGTGATTTCTTGCCATCTCTGTCTCTCCAGCAAGTACCTGTGCCCTTATAGCAAAAATCTCTCTTAAAAAAAAAAAAAATAAAATTGGGGCTGGCAGGTGGTGTGGTGGTTAAAGATGCTGGACTCCCACGTGGCCAATCAATGTTTGAGGCCCGGACTTGGTGGTTTGCTTTCTCGATTCTCCCCCCACTTTCTCGCTCTGTCCCTCTCTGATCAAATTAAAATAATAATAATAATAATGAAATAAATTAAAAAAGTTAAATAATTCTTTTTGAAAAATTGAGTTGTTTGAAAAAAGTATTTATTCAATTTCATTTGTTATTTTTTAATTTGACCAGAGGGAGAGAGAGAAAGAGAGAAAGGGAAAGCGAGAAAGCAAACCACCATACCACATCTGGGACTCAAACCATGGCGAGCCATGTGGAAATCCAGTGCCTTTAACTATACCACCTGCTGGTCCCTAAAATACTGAGTTTTTCTATCAGTTTTATTGTAAGCCACCAACTGCAAATTATTCATGGGAAATATTCACATAGAAAACAAAAAAGGAGGCTTTGTACAGATTCCTTGAGAAGGGATCATATATCCCCATACACCTAGCATGGAACTATGGAGATACTCAAGAGTTTACTGCTGTTTAGTGTTAAACTCTTTAGTTTCTTCCTCTTCTATTTATGAAATCCCATCCAAGAGCCAGCAGATGGCATGGTGGTTAAGGCAGTAGACTCCCACATGGTCGATCACAGTTCAAGTCCCGGACCTGGCAGCTTGCTTTCTGACTTTCTCTCTCTTTGGTCAAACTAAGATTAGGACAGAGGGAAAGTAAGAAAGCAAGCTGCCAGGTCCGGGACTTGAAACATGGTTGGCCATGTGGGAGTCCAGCACCGTTAATCACCACGCCACCTGTCGGACCCTAAATAAATAATTTAAAAACAGGAAAAAAAAAAAAAGGTGGAGGGCAGTCAGTAGTTCCATACCATGCCGAATGCATTCTGATTCTATAAAGCCTTGGAATTAGATTAAACAGCTTACCTGGTTTCCAGGTTTGACCAGGCGTAGGGCAGCTTCAGCACAGAGGTGAGCTGCCTTAATGACATCTGCTTTCCGCCCCGTTACTTGGGTCCCCTGTAGATAAGGAAATATAATGAGTGTCCTCCTAGGAAGGTTAAAAACTCAGCTGATGGGACCAGCAGATGGCGTAATGGTTACATCATTGGACTCCCATGTAGCTGACTATAGTTTGAGTCCCAGACCCAGTGTTTAAAACTCATGCAGGGTGTGCGTGCACCCAAAATCCTGAGAGAAGAATGGAGGTGAAGGAATTGTAGCATCCATCCCCCCGGAGGTGATTTCTCACTTTCTGTCTCTGTCTCTCCAGCAAGCACACACACCCTATAGCAAAAAAATCTCTCTCTAAAAAACAGAAACAAAAACAAAAAAACTCTGCTGACTATCTAGTCTCTATCTGTGTGCTCACATGCAAGGTCAGCCAATGAATAGGATAGAAACAAAACCCTTTCTCCTGTGCTTCCCCAGAGATTCTCTCAAAACATGTGCGGTGGGGACCAGCTCTGTGGCCTGATGGTTAGAGGAGCCAGATCTCACATGACCAACTGCATGGTTCAACTTCTGGTAGCTTGAAAAACATGCTAGGGGGACCAGCAGTTAGCGTAATGGCCATGTCACTGGACTCCCATGTAGTCGACTGCGGTTCGAGTCCCAGACCTGGTGGCTTAAACTCGCACTGGGCATGTTTGTGTGTGTGCCCAAGATCCTGAGAGGAGAATAGAGAAGGGATTGTGGCGTGGCCACTGTCCCGGGAGGTGATTTCTCACTTTCTGTCTCTCTGTCTGTCTGTCTGACGAACGCACGCACCCTATAGCAAAAACCTCCTCAAAAAAAGAGAGGAAAAAAAAAAAAAAAAAAGCATACTAGGTACATATGTACACATGCCTAAAACCCTAACTGGATGGAGATATGGAGGAGGGATTGACATAATCATGCCCCTTTGGGGAGGTGCGTTCTCGTTCTCCCTCTCCTTTTCTATTTCTCTTTGCCAAATACACATACTGTCAAAAAATTAGAAAAACACATTAAATACCCCCCCACCCGAGGCTGAAAAGAGTTCAAAAGGAGGCCACCTACCTGAGCTACATCAACCACAAAAGTGTGAGCCACATTAGCAATGAAGCCATCTACATGGACCCCAAGGTCACTGAAAGACAAGAGCAGGGTACTGCATTAGGAATTGGCACTATGCAAATGCCTAGGGGAAAAAAAAATGCTCTAAAACGGTTTAACCTTACATTTTAACCAAGTCACCTTCCTTGAGAATATAGTCCTGGTCGCTCTTCAAAGGGGAGAAGTGACATACACAGTTATTTACCGAAATGCTGGTAGGAAAGGCAATACCTGTAAAGAGAATCATACACCTTACTGCCTTGTTCTTTCTTCCAAGTCCTGCTGTTCTTCAGAAAAACAGAAGAAATTTTTCAGGTTCTTAATTAAATTTATTCAGTTTGGATTGAGTAGGAAATGGCTTGTATCTCACTTGCCATTCTAAATTTCCAAATAGCTAAACTAGAGCTAGAGTGGGAGTTGCATCATTACAATGGAAAAAGACAAAAACATACAGTATCAAATAAGGATTAGGGCACTGGACTCCCCCATGGCCGACTGCGGTTCAAGTTCTGGACCTGGCAGCTTGCTGTCTCTCTCTCGCTGGTCAAATTAAAATAAATAAATAAATAAATGCTTAAAAGTAAGATCATTCTTAAAAGGGACAAGCAGGAGGCATGGTGATTAAGGCACCAGACACTCCCACATGACTGACCATGGTTTGAGTCCCAGACCTGGTGGTTTGCTTTCTCATCCCCTACCCCCCGCTGTCTCTCTCTGTTAAATTAAAAACAAATGAAGGAATAAATAAAATAATTCTTAAAAAAAAAAAAAAATAAGGGTTAAAACATGAGAAGTAGGGGACTAGCAGTTAATGTAATAGCTATGTCTCTGGACTCCCATGTAGTCGACCACAGTTTGAGTCCCGGACCTGGTGGCTTAAACTCACACCAGGCATGTGTGAGTGCCTGCCCAAGATCCCGAGAGGAAAATAGAGAAGGGACTGCAGTGAGGCCATCCCCCAGGGGGTGATTTCTCACTTTCTGTCAGTCTCTCTGGCGAGGGCATGTGCCCTATAGCAAAAACCTCTCCAAAAACAAAAAAACAAAACAAAAACCGCACAAGAAGTAAAATATTTTTTTTTTTTTTTTTTACCTTTTTTCATTTCCTTTTCTTTCTTGAAAATTTTCCCTGTTTCTTCCATAATCATAGCATCTCCTTTCTCACACAGGCTCAGTACTGACACACCTGAGCTGGATGCTTCCACCAAAGACCGAAGTACCCCTGGGGACAGAATCAGAACATGTTAGCTCTGGATTTATTTACTGTGTAGTTACCACCCAATACCTGAAAACTGGGCTCAAGGGTTTCTAATATTCTTAGTGCCATTTTCCTGAAGCTGAAAAAGGAAACAAACGTTGTCTCTTGGAATGTATAATCTCTATAATCTCTAACTTCTATCTTCCTTTCCCAAAGTAGAAAAGGTCAGCACTCCTTCTCTTCTCTACATTATATGAAAACTGGGTATATACAGTGTCTCTCTAAGCAAGGCCTTGGACTTTCTAAAGAGGATACCTTTGGTGCAGTAGGGCAGAATTATAAACATCAGGGGTCTCTCACCAAGGTATCCCACATACAAGCAAAGAAAACGAGAAGAAATTTATAGGCATTGGGGACGATGGGAAGGGAGAGAGAACTGCTGACTCAAACCTGATGCGCTGTTAAATGCTACCTTCTTCCCCTAATTCTCAAAACACCCTAATTAGGTGTTTGTAATCTCAATTTATGCAGATTTATTTCCTCATAAATGAGTGTATAATCCAAGGGATTTAATCTGAAGTCCCTGGGTTTAAAGCAGACTCATGACTTAAAGCTTTCAGTAGATTTCAAAGACCCCTCAAGTTTCAAAACTGGAATCTGAGAACAAGTGCCTTGACAACAAATAGAATTCAAACCACCATTATCAAACACCAAAAAGTGCCCCAAATGAGAAAACTATACTCCATGTTCAATGTGTTATAAAACACTGTTCTGTTCTTTCCCTCTCCAGGTCTATCTTGAACTTCAGGTTTGATTCTTGAGACTTCAGTTTGGGCAATTCTTTGGAAGCTAGAAAAACTCAGATTTTCAGCCACAGGACCAAAGGAATCCTAAATACCTCCTCCCAAGTGTTTTTATGGTCAACACCATTTAAAAGCCAAAGGACAAGAACTTTCTATCTCCCTGAGTTTTTTTTTTTAATGGGAAGGTGAATTAGCAAAAATAATGAGCCATCTGCCTGCATGTCAGGGAGCCACCGAGAAAGTCAGAATACAATTTGAATAAGGATGACCTGGGACAATTTGAAAATCAGTCCCCCCTTTCCAGGTAGATTGACAGGTTTGTCTAGTTGGAGTGAGGGGGTACCTCCAAACACTCCTAAAGTTGTCAAGTTCCCAAACACAAATGTGAAGGCTGAGGCTATCCGCACAGATGAACGGAGTGGCAGTAACGAAAGACTTGAAGACCCGCCAGAGAGAAGTCCAAGAGTGTGTTGGAAGCCCCAACGGTCCCGAGTGGCCCTAGGGTGGAAGAGGGCCCCCACCAGGGTAAGAGCTGAAGTAAAGGAGGAAAGACTCCGGCAAGCACGTGGTGGGGAAGCTGGTGTCAGGGACCGTGGCACAGGAAGACGGGAGGCAGCGACCCGCACCGGGAACCGGCCACACGTGCCGGCTCCCAGAGTCGCGACAAATCAGAGGCGCTTCCTTTTCGAGGTGGCATCGCCACTGCCAGAGATCGAGATCTGGACTGAAGGGTGGAGTGCAGGAAAAGGCGCACTTTGCCTCCTGACCAACGGCCTAGGGTCGGAGCCTGCCAGGGGCTCCTCTCGGCGCCCTTCCCGTCGCTGGCCCACACCTCCACAGCCTATAGCTCAGGCCTGGCCGCTCAGGTCCCAGGCGCGACACCGGGTCTTCCCACATGCCGCCCCCAGAAGACCGGTGCGGGCCCCTCAGGAGCTCGCTCCGCAGGACCCTGCTGCTCCAGCCCCTCCGGGGCCAACCTGGCACCTCTCCCTCTCAGCCTCGGTTCCCGGACCCCTGAGGCCACACTCACGGTTGGCGATGTCGCCTCCCATCTTATACTTGGTCACGACCAGGTCCTCGGCGATAGTTTGCTCCTGCTGTTCGTCTTCGCCCGACATCTTCCTACCGCCGCCAACACCGCAGCCTCGTTTCCCCTGAGCCGCCGCCTCTGTCTCCCTTCCTAGACGCAGGCTGTGGCTAGAACCCCCCTCGATCCGCGAGGAGAGCGCGAGCGAAAGCGCGAGCAAGCAAGGGAGCTGGCGGGCGGGCGAGGGCGAGAAGCAGCGAGCGCGCGGGCTGCGCGCAGGGGACGCTGGGAGCACGAGTCTTTTCCACCGCCAGCCGCCAGCCGCCCTCGTGGACCGTGGACTACAACTCCCAGCCTGCCTCTCGCGCCCCTAAGCCAGGCCCTGGGGCCTTGCCCTCCAAGGGCCTCGCACGCCGGAATCGCCGGGCACGCTGGGAAGGGTCAAGCTGCGGCGGGAAGGCGGAGCTGTTGGGAGTATCGGGGAAAGCGTGGTCTCTCCGGGAAAACCCACATCCAACAGGAGCGCGGAGCGAAAGCCCGTAATATAGGGGGGTGGGCTGAGGGAGAAGGGGTGGAGCTACAGCAGGGAAATAGTTTAGAGGCGGAGGAGCAGGGTGGAACCGGGTGGGGCCGAGGCGGGTGAGCAGTGTCTACACCTAGGGCGCGGAAGCTGGATGCGTCCTGCCTCGTATCCCTGCATGGAGTGGCGGGACCGGCCCAGCCGGTCCAAGCGTCCTCCAATACTGGGCGGGCGCGGAGAGGTAGAGCTGATGTGGAAAACCGTGGGTGCTGTTGGTGGTAGGGGCTAGCTGAGCAGCCACGCTCCGCAGGGACTGTCCATTTACCTCCAAATCTAGAGGCTGGACTCCCACGGAAGTATGATGGCAGTATTGTTTTAACAGTAGGCTTGGATGAGACACCTAAGGGAAGTGTTCAGAAAGAGATTTTTGTGAATTTCAAAGGCCATTCCCATGGCCCGGTGGTTAAGATGGCTGGATCTAGGGGCAGCAGGTAGTGCGGTGGTTAAGGCGCGGGACTCCCATATGGCTGACCAAGGTTGGAGTCCTGGATCTGGACTTTCTCACGTTCTCTGTCTCTTCTGGTGCTCTTTCTGATGATCACACGTTCACTATAGCAAATTTAAAAAATAATAATAGTAAAATTGAATAAATAATTCTTAAAAAAAAGTAGCTGAATTCCACATAACACTAGGCAGCTGGATCCTAACTGGCAGACTAAGAAGCATGCCTGGAGGCCAGCAGGTGGCGTAGTGGTTTAGCCACGGGGCTCCCACGTGGCCTCCTGCAGTGAATCCAAAACCTGGCGGCGTGAAACTCAAACCAGTCGTTGTGTGGGTGCCCAAAATCCTGAGAGGAGAATGGAGAGGGGATTTAGTCGTGGCCGTCCTTTCTGATGAAGCGATTTATCAGTTTCTCTTTCTCCGTCTTTTGTCTTTCTGTTGAGCACACGTGCCCTACACCAAAATAACTCAAAAAGAAAGAAAAGAAAAAGAGGGGCCAGCAGATGGTATAAATGGTTACGTCGCTGGACTTACACTGATTCCTGGACCAGGGCAGCTTAAAACGTATGCTGGTCGAAGGGGCCAGCAGTTAGTGTAATGGCTATGTCGCTGGACTCCCATGTAGTGAACCGCGGTTCACATCCCGGATCCGGTGGCTTAAAATTCACGCGGGGAGCATGTGCATGCGTGCCCAAGATCCCGAGAAGGGATTGCGGCATGGCCATCTCCCCTGGGGGGTGATTTCTTGCTCTCTGTCTCTCTGTCTAGGGATCGCATGTGCCCTATAGCAAAAAACCTCAAAACAAACAAACAAAAAAAACTTATGCTGGTCGTCTGTGCGCATGCCCAAGATCCCCAGAGGAGAATGGAGAAGGGATTGTTGTATGGTCATCCCCCTCCTCGCCTTCAGGGAGTGATTTCTTGCTTTATGTCTCACTGGCTTTCCAGTGAGCTCACTGGCACCCCATTGCAAAAAAAAAAAAAAAAAAAAAAAAAAAAAAATCATTCTTTAAAAAAAAAAAAAAAAGGAAAAGAAACACACCTCGGGGCCATCAGGTGGGGTAGAGGTTGTGTTGGAACCCACATAGCCAACTGCACCTTTCCCATCCGGGACCCAGTGACTTGAAAATCACACCAGGCATGTGTGCATATGTGTCTGCAGTACCCAAAGTCCCCAGAGAATGGAGAAGATTGAAGATTGTAGTATGGCCATCCCCCTCCTCCCCCGGGGTGATTTTTCACTTTCCTTCTCTCTGGGGAGCTCACACACATTTAGCAAATACTGGGGGGAAAAAAACAAAAAGAAGAAAAGAAAAAACACACTGGGTGCATGTGCATAGTGCCAAAATCCCAAAAGGAGAGCTGGAGAGAAGGGATTATGGTGCAACCACTCCCCCAGGGGAGGGGCGTGTGTTTCTTACTTTTCATTTTCAATCTCTGGCAGCACAAGTGCCCTCTGGCAAAAGAATGAGTTCTAAAACCATCTAGGGGGTGTCAGTAACCTACTTCTGAAAGAAATAGTACATCTGTGGGGCTTTTTCTGATTTCTCCCAAAATATGGATTTGTTTCTATTTTGTTATTTTCAGTGGATTGTACCCATTCCTAGGAAGAATCTCTTAAATGAAAAGGATTGTGCACTCTGATTGTACTCCAGCGTGGCACCTCTTGTTTTAAGGGAATACAAATAACAGGAGGGCTGGAGAAAGCTGCACAGGATGGAGTAGGGTTGTTAGAACAGAGAAAGGTACCCATTCACTGCTGAGGAGCAGAAAAGGAAGGGTTGAATTCTTATCTCACACACTAAATGTTTTCTTCATTTGACAGACAGGAAGCTGAAAAAACATTGTCATTTTTATTCTGACATGTACAAAAACAAAACAAAAAACTTCAATAAAACAACAGACGTTTCCCCCCAGTTTCCTATCCAGGGGGAAAAGGTCTGAAGGTAAATCTTTCTACCCCACCTGGAAGCTTCTCACGACTGGATAAGAACAGCTTCTAAAAGTGGGTGTTGGGCACCCTTGTGATCTGCTTTTTTTTTTTAATTTTTTTCTCAGAGAGGTTTTTTTTTTTTCGCTACAGGGCGCGTGTGCTCGCCAGACAGACAGACAGAGACATAGAGACAGAAAGCAAGAAATCACCCCCCAGGGGGGATGGTCACCCTGCAATCCCTTCTCCTCCATTCTCCTCTCGGGATCTTGGGCACGCACGCACACGGTGTGAATTTTAAGCCACCGGGTCCGGGACGTGAACCGCGGTCGACTAGGTGGGAATCCAGCGACATAGCCATTACACTAACTGCTGGTTCCCGTGATCTGATCTTTGTAAGGAGTGAAGACCCTGTCCGGCACATGTTGGTTTACACAAAGATGTCCAGTTACTTTGCCTTCTGACCCCCCTACCCTCTACACACTTCCTAAGATGAGAAGTCTGAATGGAGGAGGAGGATGTGGGTATTGGAGTTAGAATTGATTCAGTGCAAAAACAAGAAAATAATGTCACGTCCCCTATAAGGGCTCTCACTTCTATCAGTCTTTCCTAACCCCTTACATTAAACTGGAACTGGGAAGATTGTGAATCCTAGACCTGCTCCTTAATTTGCTTCAGCTCTTTAAGGCTCAGTTTCCTTATTTATAAAATGAGATAACATAGCATCTATCTCAAGGAATTGTTGTAAGGATTATAAAGGATTAAGTGAGATAAGGTAGGTAACGTTTTAACATGATGCCTGGCTCATAATAAATGCTCAATTAATAGTAAAACATATATACCCCTTAATTCAGTCACAAAATGTTAAGCTTCCCAGTCTTTCCAGGGGTTTAGGAGCCATATGCCAAAATTTTATTTTCTTCTGCCATGTGTCCCTGCTTTCCTCTTCCTTAGAACAGTCTGATGGGGAACAAAGGCATACTTAAGAGTTTAGTCCTAACAAATCAAGAGTCTGAGAGAAAGGGACATGGGAAGTGATCCTTCATATCTCCAGGGAGTCTCCCTGAGGAAGCTGAGGAATGGGACTAGGAAAACACACAAAATAGGGGAAATCTCCTTTCCTGGGGTTGGGAAAGAGAAAAAGTGCACAGCTGGCTACATACCACAAGAATTTTGTGTCAGTGTTTAAGAGCCTCCAAAGGTTGAATGGAATTGTCTGGGACTGGGGAAGCGGGGCAGAGACCGTGAGGGAGAGGGAGTAAGGAGAAGAGAGGTACCCTTTAGAGGCACTAGCTGCCATCACATGCTCCCTGAGTGCCTCAGGAAGCAGGGGTTATGTTCTCTGGCCATTAGCCTTGGGGAAAAGCCTGCTATGCCAGTAGTCAGGGTTATCAAAAGCGGAGTCAGTAGCTTCTAGGCTACGTAGAGTTTTGAGGCGGGTGTAATGGATATGGGGGGCATGGTGTCCAGGCCCCTGGAAAGCTCTCATCTCTTCATATCCTTGCTCAGCTGCTGGGCAGGCCCCCATGGCTGCATAATCCCCCCCAGGACCACCTCCACCACGTCGTCGATTCATATATTCATAGTCCTCATCGGGAGTTGTGCTAGCATTTGGCATGACGGGCACAGGCTGGAGTGGGCAACTCTGTGTGCTGCCCAGAGAGGCACTGAGATCTGATCCCACATCCATGTACTCATAACCCAGCTCCTCGAGGGAACTTGGCCTAGGAGGCCGGGGGGGACTGCGCCTTCTCCTCCGGTTCATGTATTCATACTCCTCATCTTCATCTTCTTCTTCAGTACCCAGCACAGAACTGAGTCCCACTGAAGAAAGGGTGCCTTCTCGGGAGGAGGGAATACCTAGGGGTTGAGAAGAGAGGATTAGTAAGTAGAGAACTTCATAGTGGTAGGCAGTAAGGGGTGGGAAAAAGTTAGAAAAAAATGAATAAGGAGGGGGATCAGCAGGTGGCATGGTGGTTAAGGTGCTGGACACTCCCACATGGCCGACCATGGTTCAAGTCCTGGACCTGGTGGCTTGCTTTCACACTTTCCCTCTCTCTCTCTCTGGTCAAATTAAAATAAATGAATGAATAAATAAATAATTATTTGGAAAAAACAATGACTAGGGACGGTTATGATCAGAGAAAGCAAAAGAATTAAGAGGAGCCTAGAGAAAGAATTACAGGAAGATTCTAGGAAAGCTCTAAAAGTCAAGCACCTTTGAGGTGTCTATCTGGCATGACATAACCATTGACATCCTCTTCCTCTAACCCTGGTGGGGAGAGTGGGGTGACAGGAGTAAGCAGGCTGTGGCGCTGGGAATGGTAGGCACTATCTCCACGTGGCCGTGGGCTCCGGCTCCGGCTCCGGCTTCTACACATGGACACCTTCTCCTGGAGCTCAGCCTCAGAGCCAGTCACGTGACCCTCAGATGACTCGGATACCAGGCGTCCCCGTGGTACTGGGTGCAGAGAGACTGGACGGGAGCACCGTTCACTACCCCCACAAGCTGCAGACTCCTGGGGGGGAAAGAAACAAAATAATACAAGCAGATGTGTAGAGAAACAGGAAAGAGGCACTTGTTTAGGAGATTGGGTTGTTCAGTGCCGCCTTTTTTGCAGGATACGGATTAAACTTTAAAGGTTTCTAATGCCTCCCACGTTAGTCCCATCGATCCAATCCTAAGACCCTCTATTACCCAGCTTCTCAGCAGCAGAACTTACCTGGCAAACCTCCCCAAGATTACCCTGGTTCATGGGCATGTATCCAGATGACGGACTTAAAAGGCTCTGGCTCTAGGATAATAAAAGTAGAAAAAGATACAATGAAAGGAGAAATCTACTCTTTAAAAAAAAAAAAAAGTATCATTAAATTAAATTAATTAACTAATTTAATTTGACCAGAGAAAGACAGAGCAAGAGAAAGGGAAGGAAAGCAAGAAAGAAAGCCACCAGGTCTGGGACTCAAACTGTGGTCGGCTAGAATCCAGCCCCCCTAACCACCACACCACCTGCTGGCCCCAAAAATCTACTCTTAACATGGGATCCTTTGAGTAATTATCCTGGGTATCAGTGGGATACATGAGGGCTCTAAAGTATAGGGCCTTGGGTAATGAGGTCTTACCCCACGTGACCGAGTAAGTGTTCCGACTGGTAGGCCGAGGGCAGAGCCCAGCGTGGTTGCCAGGTTGTCCTCCTCTGCCTCCAAGTCTAGATCTAGGTCTAGGTCTGGCTCCAGGTCTACTTCATCCAGTTCCTTGTTTGTCAGAGCAGGTGACTCTGCCCCAGGGGGTATTCCAGGCCCACTCTCTCTCTGTACAGGAAGGTGATTGTTAAGGTAGACCCTGATTCCAGGCAACTCCCCTTTTCTCTAAATTCCCTTTACATCTAGTCCCTACTCACCTTTATGACTAGATAGCGTGGTGGGTCTCGGGCCATCCTGGTGAACTCATTGGCTAGTTCTTTAAAGGTAGGACGAATGTTCTCATCAATCATCCAACCTGCGGGTCAGGTGAAGGAGGCAGAGCCATAAGGGAATAGAGCCATAGAGGAGTAAGGGGGGAAGTCAGAAAATGGCTGGGGCCTGGCGCCCATATCCTGGCAGTTAAGGGAGCCAGATACTATGCAGCTGATAGAGGTTCAAATCTTGACTCCAACCACTTGAAAAACGTGCTGGATGTGTGTTCGTGTGTGCCCCAAATCCCAAAAGGTTGGAGAAATGAAGGAGACAGGAGATGGGAGAGGGGATTGGCCTGTGACACCTCCCATCAGGTTGCTTTCTCCCTCTCTGTCCCGCGAGTGCACGAGCCCTCTGTCAATTGAAAGAAAGAAAAATGGCTGGGATCAGCAGGCAACTCACATTTGACCATGACCATGTAGACATCAATGGTGCAGATCTGGGGCTGTGCCAACCGCTCCCCCTTCTCTAACAGGTCTGGAACTTCAGCCAGTCGAAGTCCTGCGTAGGGCTCTGCCCCGAAGGTCATCAGCTCCCAGACAGTCACACCTGGTGTAAGAAGAATCGGACGAGTTGATAGGAGAATAGTAGCCATAGGCATGAAGTAAAGAAAAGGCAGAAATTGATCAAAGATAGATTTGAAAGGCTTGGAGACTAAGAGGGGGATCTGTTCGGCAGCTGTGGAATTTGGGGCAGAGATAGTAATGAGGGCATCCAGATGTACTGACCGTAGCTCCAGACGTCACTCTGGTGTGTGTATTTCCCAAAGTGGATACTCTCTAGTGCCATCCACTTAATTGGGGTCTGAGGATTAAAGATACAGGTGTCACTAATTGATTTACATACATTTTCTTAGCATTTCCAAACTCCAAGTTTTCTACCACTCATTTCCCTGTTGCTCCCTCTCTTTAAACTTACCAGGAAGCCTCTGCTTGCTGCTGAGAGAGACCACCAACTGTTCCCTATCACCACTCTCACCCACCTCCTTACCCAGCCCCTTGTGTCACCTCACCTTGGCTTCACTGTGTAGTAGCTGCTTATCATCAGGTGGCAGCAGGTCGGCCACACCGAAATCTGCCACCTGAACCTGACTGGGTGACTTGAGTAGCACATTCCGGGCAGCCAAGTTCCTATGCACCATACCATGTTCTTCTAGGTAGTACATGCCCTAGAGGGGGAGGAAGTATTCTCAGAATTGGGGGAATCACTTGTTGAGATCTGGAATTCGCCAGACCCTGAAGGCACCTTCCAGAACTTCAAAACTTTAGCCTTCCCACCGCTTCCCTACCCACCTTCAGATGGGCAGTTATAGAACTTCTCCAGGCTTCTCTCACCTTGGCAATCTGTACTCCCCAGTTGAGCAGCAGCTGTGGCCCTAGTGCCCCTCGATGTTGTCTCACGTGATCCAGTAGGGAACCCAAAGGCAAGTATTGAGTAACAAGCTGCAGGGATGACCCTGGGCACAGTCCCAGCAGCCGTACGATGTGAGCGTGGTCTAGGCTGCCAATGGCCAGCATATGCTAAGAGACACAAGAGGTATTATCTAGGGGACAAGCAGATTCATATACACTCAACATGCACACACCTAGACCGGGGCACTTCCAACAGTCAAGTACATCTCCACGGCTAACACAGGACTGCGCTTCTGCCTGATGGTATCTGATCTTGTCCTCTCTCCTAGAGGCTTACAGAATCCCCTCCTTCACTTACATCTGTCACAGCTTGAAAACTCTGCCGTCCACTCTTGTCCTCAATGACTTTAATGCAGACTGGAATCTTGATCGATTCCCCCTCAGGGATCCACACTCCCTGGGAAGATTAGGGCAGGAGTCAGCCTAGAATCTTTCTCCCTAGGTCAGTTATTGGCCATAATCTTTCTCCCTTTTTCCCTGGATCCTTCCCCCCACCACCATTCCAGGCTTCCTGTGGGTCACTCACTTTATGCACAGTTCCAAAGACACCTGAACCAAGCACTTTAAGCTTCCTCAGCTCTGTCTCCTTGAAGATCCTGGCCAAGACTTTGTTAGCCTTCTCACTGGGATCCAGAGGCTCTATGCTCTGAGGAGCAGATGAGAAGGTACTCAGGATAGCCGGCTCCATGTTCTACTCCAACCCATTCCCACAGATGGATACACAGAGCAGCAGAGCCCAAAGGGGTGGGGGCAGGAAGAGGATTTCTTTATTTTTTTTAGTTTTTATTTTTTTGAGAGGTTTTTGCTATAGGGTGCATGCGCTCGCCAGACAGACAGAGAAAGACAGAGAGATAGAAAGCGAGAAATCACCCCCCAGGGGGGATGGTCACGCCGCAATCTCTTCTCCTCCATTCTCCTCTCGGGATCTTGGGCACGCACGCACACGCGCCCGGCGTGAGTTTTAAGCCACCGGGTCCGGGACGCGAACTGCGGTCGACTATGTGGGAGTCCAGCGACATAGCCATTACGCTAACTGCTGGTCCCAAGGATTTGTCTTTAGTCTGGAAAGCATTGTAGGCATGTTGAGAAACAACAGAGACACAGGATCGAGGATTTGTTTGTGCTCATGAGATCAGGGATCAAGAGGTTTGATGGGAGAGCACTGAGGGTGGCAGGCTGGTAGTACTGTCACCTTGAGTACCCTTTCTATGATGCTCTGTGCTTTTCAAGATGTTCAAACATCTCCCTCTTCCACCCTCACAGCCAATTCTGGAAGGATGAATGCTATTTCCTCTGTACAGGTATGTAAACAGAGGTACAGAGAGGAAGAGTGACTCCTTCAAAGCCACGGCAATTTAGAGGCCCAGTAGGGACTACAATGCATGCCCTGTTTCCCTAGTGGACCACACTATCTCCTTGAAGAAAGGGGCCAGGTCTCTGGGGGAAGAGGAAGGGAGTGATGTTCATCCCATCACTGACCCCTGGGTGCAAATGGTACAGGGAACCTCTCAACATTAAGTACTTACCTCACCCCGTTCCAAGTAGCGTCTCATCGCCCTTTTATTCTGAATCCGACGCCCACGCCAATAGAGAAAAGTGCCGCCCAGGATCAGGAAAATCACCACCAATCCTACCACCACTGTCAAAGCCATTGCCGGATGGGTTTTGCTATGGGATGTAGAGAAGCCCAGCATTATCCTGAGTTTACACCCCTCTTACAAAAGTCATCTATACCAATGCTGAGGGTATGGTGGAGATGTGGGCAAGAGGTTAACATGCACATATATCCTTCAGTGCTGAAGGGGTTAACCTAAATCTGGACCTCCTCTTAGGCTACAGCAAGTTGATTTTAGGAAAGGCAGGCTAGAAGCCTGATTCTCATATCCCAAGCCTAGTGATAGTGGACAGTGAATATAAGAGATGGAGACGAATAGAGACTAGACTCTTCCTCATGGGTAATCACCCTTTCCTAGCTTGTCTCCCCAATAGCCCCAGCTCTGGAATCTGTACGCCCATCATACCTGCTCAGCACTGGTGGTTGGCCTAGACAGTCTTGGAGCCCTGGCCCCTTACACCTAGAGAAGAAAGCCACTCCTTTAAATGAGCTTGGACAAACAATTCCAACAGCAACATACAGAACTGTGGTTGTAACAACTGTCGTAACAAACAACAGCTGGTTTCTGAATCTATCATGGCAACCTGGAGCTAAAAACCTATCCTAAGATATAGCCCCTACATCCAACTCGCCAGACCTCCCTGAGGCCTTCTTGAATGGCATTCCCCGAGTTGAGATTATTTCACATCTGAAACACTGTGGTGTAATTTTGTGCTGTTACTCAGTTTCCCTTCCTCTACACATTGACTACACAGCTGGGAGTGATTGTTAAATCCCAGTCCCAGGGCCAGCGGGTGGCATAGTGGTTGAGGGCACTGGGCTCCCACATGGCTGACTGCGTTTCGAGTCCTGGACCTAGCGGCTTGCTTTCTCACTTTCCCTCTCTCTCTCTTACTCTGTCCCTCTTGGGTCAAATTAAAATAAATAAAGGTAAATAAAACAGTTCTTAAAAAATAAAATCCCAGTCCTTTCTTCTTTCTGTTCCCCTCAACCTTGTCCCATACTCCTGACCTCCCCCCGACCTCCCCTACTTATCACCCCATCACAGACCCCTGGGTGCAGTTCTCGTGGCAGGGCCGACATTCATTCTGAACATCTGAGTACTTGTAGATGGGGCCCTTGGCACCTAGGACTCCATGGGGACAGCTGCTCACACAGTGGGGCCCATCTCGAAAATGGGCACACTTGGCACAAGCATCAGAGCCCTGGGTGGAAGAGAGATGGTCAGGAAGAACAGGATCCCGAGATCAAGTCCATAACTCCCAGGAAGGACTACCCCAATCACTTAGGACCCTCTATCCACAAACCCTCACATTACCTGGCCTCCCTGTGCTGGCCCTGAGATTTGGCCATATCATTCCCCAGACGCCCCACCCCTGTCTCCTTAGAAATACCAGTGCTGTTACTATACCGAGCCATTGCATGTGGCAGAGCCTTCCATGGGTTGGCACTCTGGATGACAAGAGAAGCATTCAGCCTCGAGGGCAAACTCCCGAGGCTCCCTGCAGTGGGGAATAAAGGGAGGTGGGTCATTTCCAAGTCCCAGCTTAAGTCCTGATCCCACAACCACAGGTCTCCAACCTCTTTCCCACCAGGGTACATGCAGAAAGTCATCTAAAGGCTTTCAGGTGCACCTAAACAGCTCAGGGCCCCACTCCTACCCCACCCCTTCTTGACTGTCTCACCATACCCATTTAGAAAGTTGCAGTGGGTCACACAGACACCTCCTCGGCTGTAGTTCCGACAGGATAAACACTGACCAGGACCTGGGCCCCAGCATCCCCCAGAAGAGCACAGTGGGTCACACACTTTGCCCTCTGCCACTAGAAAAGAAGGAGTGCATTAGGAGGGGAGTCTGAGGACTCCCAACAAGCCCTCTCCTTAACACTTCCTCATTATTGCTTCCAGTTGACCACTCCCCTGCTCCTTGGCTCCATTCCCCAATCCTCTTTCCCGTTCCAGGGCAATGGGAGTAGGGTTGTCCTTACACCCCTCTCT
The DNA here is from genome assembly GCA_026018925.1 of Tupaia tana. Taxonomy (NCBI): domain Eukaryota; kingdom Metazoa; phylum Chordata; class Mammalia; order Scandentia; family Tupaiidae; genus Tupaia; species Tupaia tana. Next base: position 161,714,674 of record JAKSZU010000006.1, on the reverse strand, counting down.
TCCCTAACTCCTTGTGTTCTCCACCCACTGAGCCCTTTCTCTCACTGCATTCTCTGCGGGGCCGATTATGCTTGATGTCTAGTCTCTCTTCTGAAGGCCCCCGAAGCAGCCTGGTCCAGTTCAGAGAATGATGGTAGCAGAGTTGCCGATTGGCACTTATGTAGATACGCCCAGCACTAATTTCCTTCAGAGATCGGAGGCCCAGAGATGTTACATTCAGGTTCTTCATGATCAGCAATGAGAAGCCCCGGCTGAGAATAAGGAGGACAGGGTGAGAAAAGAAACCCCAAAGGGAAGTTAACTGTGCAGTGGATTCATTTTTATTCAACACCTTTGCTCTGGGTTGGTCACGCCCACCAAGAGAGAATCCCCCCTTCCTTTTGCCTTTTCCATCAAACTCTCAACCCTTTAGGTCGGCCATATTTTATTTCACCCGAGGATGCCTAGGAAACAGGGTTCATTGTCTGGGCATAGGATCACCTCCCCATTCTAAGCCCCTCTACTCACTTGTAGAGGCTTCTGCCCCCAATGGTTGTCAGGTTGGAAAAAACACTAAAGTTCTGCATGTGGGGAGGCCAGGATTGGATATTCAGATAACCTAAGGGATTGGAGAGAAGCACGTGAGTGTGGATCCTAATCCCCTTCCTCTTTCTCAGGTTTTCCTGTCCCCTCCCATTGCCTGGGCTATGAATTTCTCAAGTGGTTAGACTGCAATTTAAGCAAGTGATTTATCTATTCTTAGGAGAAGCAGCCTCTTCTATTACCTGTGATCTCTCGTACTGTGCGGAAGACATTGAGTTTCTCAGGATCCAGGGCAGGGATCTTATGCCAGGGGTCTCTGTGGAGAACAGTAAAAATCGGTCAATATGTTAGAGACCTAACCCAGTAGCAATGAGCACAGTTGGTCTCAGAATTTGGTTTCTAAATACCATTCTCCCCTGAAGAAAACAGGACTCCTTAGAGAAATGCTGGAGCAGGGGACATGTAACAAGAGCATCTTGTGCAGAAAAATAAGGAAGTACTCAAAGAATGAAAGGGAAAGGTCCAACGAACACAGGCAGTAGCTTGAAGATACTCTTAATGGCCAAGTCAGGGACAACTTAACACTAAAATAAATTATTAAGGATTATAAGCCGGGAACCAGCAGTTAGCGTAATGGCTATGTCGCTGGACTCCCACGTAGTCGACCGCGGTTCGTTTCCCAGACCCGGTGGCTTAAAACTCACGCCGGGCGCGTGTGCGTGCGTGCCCAAGATCCCGAGAGGAGAATGGAGGAGAAGGGATTGCGGCGTGACCATCCCCCCTGGGGGGTGATTTCTCGCTTTCTGTCTCTATGTCTCTCTCTGTCTGTCTGGCGAGCGCACACGCCCTATAGCGAAAAATCTCTCCAAAAAAAAAAAAAAAAAAAGGATAATAAGCCACTGATAAATATCTAGGCCCAGTCTGGTGGTGCAGATGGTAGCAAAATGAACTGCAGTGAGCCATTTAGGAGGTTCAGATATCCAGGTGAGCCTGAAAACATGCTGCCCAAGATCCTGACAGCCTGGACGGCTGGGGAAAGGGAACTGTGGCATGATTAGACCCTGCAGTGGGTATTCCTTTTTATCTCTCTGTACCCTCTTCTAGTGTACACACATACACTATCATAAGAACAACAAAAAAGTATCCTTTAATAAAAAAGATCCGGGCCAGCAGGTGGCATGGTGGTTAAAGGTGTTGGACTCCCATATGGCTGACCACAGTTCAAGTCCTGAACCTGGTGGCTTGCTTTCTCACTTACCCTCTCTTTCTCTCTGTCTGATCAAACTGAAAAAAAAAAAAATAATAATAATAAATAAATTTAAATAAAGTAATTCTTAAAAAAAAATCCAGGGATCAGGTGCTAGCACAGTGGTACTGCAACTGGACCTACAGGAAAGGTCTGGGTTGACCTCCTGGGTCCTCCCTGGGAACACCAACTGATACTACAGGTGGGTCATGGCAGGAAGGCCCTGTTAGAGACGCCTGTCTCTCTCTCTTTCCCTCTCACTCATGAAATAAATAAAAATAACTAAATGACAAAAATATCCATATAAATTAGGGACCAGCAGTTAGCGTAATGGCTATGTCGCTGGACTCCCACGTAGTCAACCGCGGTTCGAGTCCCGGACCCAGTGGCTAAAACTCACGCCGGGCGCGTGTGCGTGCGTGCCCAAGATCCCGAGAGGAGAATGGAGGAGAAGGGATTGCGGCGTGGCCATCCCTTCTGGGGGGTGATTTCTCGCTTTCTATCTCTCTGTCTCTCTCTGTCTGTCTGGCGAGCGCACGTGCCCTATAGCAAAAACCTCTCCAAAAAAAAAAAAATCCATATAAATTAAATAAACAGGAAGAAAAGATGCCTCCTAATACTAAGATGCCAACAAATAAATGCAGACAGAATCATGTAATTAGAAAACCATCACTGGGGGCCAGGCAGTTTGGCAGC